>JANTFE010009391.1:10466-30940 GCA_027562315.1 Costus pulverulentus
TTTGATTTGATGAAGCCGTGAGAGATTATGGCTTTATCAAAAGTGAAGATGACGCCTGTGTATACAGAAAATTCTGTGGGAGCTTGGTGATTTTTCTGGTCTTGTATGTCGATGACATACTGCTCATCGGAAACGACATCCCTAGTCTTCAGGCTGTGAAGACATGGTTGGGAAAATGTTTTGAGATGAAAGACTTAGGGGAGGCCGCCTATATTCTAGGCGTAAGGATCTACCGAGATAGATCCAAGAGGCTCCTAGCCCTAAGTCAGAGTACCTACATTGATAAGGTCCTAGAAAGGTTCAACTTAGAGCAATCCAAGAAAGGATACCTTCCAGTAAGACATGACCTTACTCTCTCAAAAGGCCAGTGTCCTACAACACAGGCTGAGAGGGATGACATGAGTCGAATTCCTTATGCTTCGGCAGTGGGATCGATCATGTATGCGATGGTGTGTACTAGTCCAGATGTGGCATATGCTGTAAGCATAACCAGCCGATACCAATCCAATCCAGGTCTGCAGCACTGGGTGGCTGTAAAGAACATCCTGAAGTATCTGAGAAGAACTAAGGATTTGTTCTTGGTCTATGGAGGACAGGAAGAGCTCAGTATGCAGGGCTATACTGATGCATCGTTCCAGTCTAACCCTGACGACTTTAGATCACAGGTCGGCTATGTGTTCAAGATAAATGGAGGCGCTGTATGCTGGAAGAGCTTCAAGCAATCCACCATAGCAGATTCTACAACCGAGGCAGAGTATGTGGCCGCTTTTGAGGCAGCCAAGGAAGCCGTTTGGATAAGGAAGTTCTTATGTGATCTTCAGGTGGTCCCTAGTGCAATGGATCCCATTGAACTCTACTGTGATAACAATGGGGCAATTGCACAAGCAAAGGAACCACGGTCTCATCAAAGATCCAAACACATACTCAGAAGATTTCACCTGATCAGAGAGATCATTGAAAGAGGCGATGTCAAGATTAGCAGAGTTGACACAGAGAACAATCTAGCAAACCCATTGACCAAGGCTTTGGCACAGCAGAAGCATGATGGTCACACTAGAGATATGGGGTTGAGATTCCTCAACTTCTAGGTCTTAGTGCAAGTGGGAGATTGTTAGTGTATATGCCCTAGGACCTAGTTTTGCTCCACTTATGTACTACTTGACCTTGATATTTATATCATTCTGGCATTGTCGTTATCTATGTTGTTTACATCTGCGCATATGTACTAACATGATAATGTCCCTGGAGACAGATTGGATCTGTGCTCGAACTATAGTCCCCAGTCGATGTACCTTAGTGGATATGGGACAGCTATGGTACTTATGAGACTGGTATGTGGGCTGGTTAGGTACGTGGTTCTAATACAAACACATGGGTATATCATTGGAGGATATACTGGAAAGACCCGATGTGAGGCTATGACTTGGTGTCATCAGTTATCCTCACAAGTGACAGGAGATGCATTGATCCCTTGACTTGAGGTCATTGATCATTTTATATGGTTAGGGACTTGCTTTGATACAACCTAACACCTCGCCGTAGATGGGAGGTCATAACGGTTGTTATTGAGCATGTCATGACCCATATGAGAAGTTCAATGGACAGACAAAGGATTTGCCCCTTCCTTAGGGAAGTATGATATCCATGGAGCTCCTCTATGGTTCTATGACTGAGAGTGTATGGCCATACCCAGGTAAGAACCTGTTTTAGTCATAGCCATGTGATTGGATGAAAACAAGTGATGACACACTTTTCCAATCGGATATCAGTTCGGCAAAGGGACTATAATGTATCTGCTCCTATTGCGATGATGGGGATGTCAATGTCGATATCCATTCTGATGACTTGGGTAGCAGCGATGCACTGCTAGGTGCCACTCACTGCTTGTGAGACCTTAGGTCTGCACTGCCAACGTCAAAGGAACCTACAAGGTCACACACCAAGACACTCGAGTTCTCATATTGATTGGGAAGTCTTATGATCGAGTTATTGGATAACTCGGATCTATTTTGGAAATTTCATCAGCGCCAATAGGCCTGATGAGATGGAAGAAACTTATTATAGCCAACTTCTGTTTTGGCATATTGGCTGAATTAACCATGGTTAGCCTCATTTGACCATGGGTTAAGTTGGATCGGATCCAATCGCTTGGTCGACATGGGTAATGGTCTTTGGGCTAGGCCCATTGCTAAGTTGGGCTCACTAATAAGTTGTCATGAAGAGAAGAAGGGCTAGAAGGGTATAATGGGGACAAGTCTTCTCCCCTAGGCGCCTATGGGCATAATGGGGAGAAGTGGCACAATTTGCTTCATAAGGAAGCAATTGGCGCCTCCCCCCTTTATCCCTTATGGTATGAATGCCTCTATGGCATTGCTTGGGGCGCAAGGCAAGGCCTTGGCGCACAAAGAAAGGCATGGGCACAAAAGGAATGGTTGAATGAGAATTATGGAAATGTCTTGGAGACTTTCCTTGCCTGAAACCTTCTCATCCTAGCCGCCCACTTGTCTTGATCCTAGCCTTTCACAAACCGCCTCTTGCCCTATAAAATAGCACCTAGCCGCCCCATCTCATGTGTGACAATTCCTTGGAGGCGTAAGCAATAGAGAGGGGCAAAAGCTTGGAGTCTCTTGGCGCAATTTTCTCTTCCTCCAACATCTAGCCGCAAGCACAAGACTTCTTCTCCTCCTCTTGGCGCAAGAAGGACTTGGACTTGGCGACTACTTCTGCTCTCCTTTTTCTTGGTGCATACACCTTGGAGTTAGTGCAGAGTTAAAGAGGTAGAACATAAGGCTTGAATCTTCTTCCCGAGGCTAGCACCAAGCGTGGAAGAAGAGAGCTCGAGGAGTCCGTGTGTGTGAGACTGCAGAGGGCGAACACATGGGCGCCTATCTCAACATCGACATCTCTTTGCTCGCTTAAGGTACTTTCTATCACATCGTGTTGATCCCCTCGCTTGACGATCCGCACTGGGTTTTTGGGACTGGCCTGTTTCGGGGAGATTGATTCCGCTATGCATGTATGCCAAAAATTTGTAAAAATGTCCCCGGGGTTTCCCAACATGCAGAGCCATCAACAAGATTACTATTAAATACAGATTTCCCATTCCCCGGCTTGATGACCTTTTAGATATGATTGTGGGCTCAGCCTAGTTCTCTAAGATTGATCTACGTAGTGGGTACCACCAAGTTAGAATCCGGGAAGGGGATGAGTGGAAGACTGCGTTTAAAACTCAAGATGGGTTGTATGAGTGGTTGGTTATGCCTTTTGGGCTGACGAATGCCCCTTCCACTTTTATGAGGGTAATGCATCAAATCTTGAAACCATATATTGGCAAATTCTTAGTGGTGTATTTTGATGACATTTTAATATTTAGTAAGACAAGCGAAGAACATTTGGAACATGTGAAAACTACATTTGATATTTTGAAAGAGGAACAACTATTGTTAAATTTGAAGAAGTGTGTCTTCCTGACGCAAGAAGTTGAGTTCTTGGGATTCATCATTAATGATCAAGGTTTTAAAGCCGATCCATCTAAAATCACTGCTATCTTAAATTGGCCGACCCCCACTACTTTAATTGGAGCTAGGAGTATTCATGGTCTAGTGACTTTCTACAGGCGATTTATCTACAACTTTAGCACCTTAGTGGCGCCCATTACTAGCTATTTGCATAAGGGAAATTTTGAGTGGACCCTTGCCGCCAAGAGGGCTTTTTAAGAATTGAAAGGGAAAATCACTTCTACCCCGGTATTGAGATTATCTGACTTTTGTAAAGTTTTCATTGTGGACTGTGATGCTTCAGGAGTAGGAATTGGGGGAACACTTAGTCAGGATGGACATCCCATTGCTTTCTTTAGTGAAAAGCTGAATGACACAAGGCAGAAGTATTCAACCTATGACAAGGAATTTTATGTTGTAGTGCAGACCTTGAAACATTGGAGACATTACTTGACACATAAGGAGTTTGTTCTCAATAGTGACCATCAAGCCTTGGTTTATTTAAATAGTCAAGTCAAACTAAACCCTAGACATGCCAAGTGGATTGAATTTTTACAGCAATATACATTTGTTCTTAAACATAAAGCTGGGAGTCAAAATAAGGTTGCAGATGCTCTAAGCCGAAAGTTATTGCTCCTAAACACCTTACTTGTCTCGGTTGTTGGATTTGATCGGATTAAGAATAACTACAAATGCTGTCCTGATTTTATGCAAATTTTTCATGATGTTATTGAAATCGGCTTGCCTTCCTCTGATTATGCTATTACTGATGGTTTCTTATTCAAGAATGGTAAGCTATGCATTCCACGCACATCATTAAGAGATTTCTTGGTTTGGGAGTTACATGGAGGTGGGACTGCAGGCCATCATGGGAGGGACAAAACCCAAGCTTTGGTTGAGGAAAGATTTTTTTGGCCCTCTCTTTATAAAGACATAGCTAAGATTGTAAGTCATTGTCAAACATGTCAGCTGGCCAAAACCCAAAAACATAATACCGGATTATATACGCCCCTACCCATACCCGATGGACCTTGGCAGGATTTAAGCATGGATTTTGTGCTTGGCTTACCCAAGACTAGCACTCATCATGACTCCATTTTTGTGGTGGTGGATAGGTTCACAAAAATGGCACATTTCATCCCTTGTAGCAAGACAACAGATGTCTCTCATGTAGCTAGGTTGTTCTTTAAGGAAGTGGTTCGTCTACATGGATTACCACACACCATTGTTTCTGACCGTGACACTAAGTTTGTTGGGCACTTTTGGATAACATTATGGAAGTTATTAGGAACCAAGCTGAATTTTTCCACTGCTTATCATCCACATTCTGATGGGCAAATAGAGGTGGTGAATCGGTCATTAGGAAATATTCTAAGGTGCCTTGTGGGGGAACATCCGGGAACTTGGTACAAATTATTACCCACGGCTGAGTTTGCTTTTAATAGCGCCGTTAATAGGACTACTGGAGCAAGCCCTGTCCAACTAAATCTAGGCTATCAACCTCGCAAACCTATAGATTTGATGCCTTTACCAACTCCCTTTAAAACCAACCACTCAGCTCTCTCCTTTGCCCAGCACATAGTCAAAATTCATAAAGAAGTTAAGGATCACATTGTTAAACATACTTTAAAATTTCAAGTGGCTGCTAATGCTCATAGACGTTGCACTTCTTTTAATAAGGGTGACTTGGTTATTTTCAGGAACTGGAAGGAGAGACAACAAGGAGCTAATCACAAATTGCAAGCAAGAGGGATGGGGCCATTCCGCATATTGGAGAAGATCAATGATAATTCCTATACTCTGGATCTCCCACCAGCCCTTGGCATTCATCCAATGGTAAATGTGGAGGACTTAACGCTGTACAAGGAACCATTGCACATTACCGCACCCCTCCACCACAACAAGCGTGCCGAATCATTGAGGAGCAGCAATGTTTCACCAACATGGGAATTCAGCACTATTACCTCATCCAATGGAGCGATCACACGGAATCATGGGTACCTAAAGAGGAAGCACGCCAGCTCTTACCAGATGAGCTAGAGAGCTTCAAGACTAATTCTCCGGAGGAGAATTCTACAGCCCTCGAGAAAGCTGATGCAGGAGCATCCCAAAGGAGATCCAAGAGAATCAAGAAGCCTCCAATCCGCTACGGGTTGGCAAAGTAATTATAATTCAGCATTTCTTATAAACCTGTTACATTTTGACAAACTTAAACTTGATGTTTGTAGCATCCGGCTCTACCTAGTCCTGTTTGTTTAAAGACTAGTGGTAGGCCAATTTTGATTTTATGAATGTTGTTATGTTGTAGTTAGGATTTCTAGCCTAGGATTTACTTTCTAAATCTTTTTTTCTTTCTAGATGATGTAATAGGATGTTTAGCCTAGGTTCAATGCACTTGTAATGCACTACATGGCACCTGAGCTTCCCAACCTTCAAGGCATTCTCCCAACCAAGATGTATCCGACTTCTTCTAGCAACATGAGCAACACCTGCCAAGTCAAAGAAGCAATCGACCTCTAGAAGCCGTCAAATCCACATCAGTCAGCTAATCCAGATCTAGCCACAAAGCAACCTGCTACTTAACCCAGTCAAAGAAACCACGACGCCAGCCACCACAGCTAATACCACTGCAAGTCCACTCTTACAAGAAAATCCAAACATGCGCAAGACTTTTCCAGCTCAGAGTTAACACCGCCCACAGCTGCCAATCAAGAAAAAGTTGAAACCAAAAATCTGCATCGATGAAGAATGCCAAGGGACACTTGAAATTGTAACGTTGGAAGCTTAGGTTTTAAGCTCATGTATTTGGACACTTTCACTCTAGTCTATCCTTTTGAATGAAAAACAGAAAATCTTGAGTTAGCATTGTGCTGCTTGTTGAGGAAGAGCCTTTGGCCCCTTGTGTGTTCTTGAGGGTGAGCCGTTGGCCCCTCCTTCCCTGTTCTTGAGGGTGAGCCGAAGGCCCCTCCCCTGCCACCTTGCCGACCTACCTTCCTGCTGAGCTTTCCTGTACTTTCAGTGTAGTTTGGAATTGCTGGAACTTGGTGATTAGAGAAGCTGCAAGAGCACACGCAAGTGATCAGAACTTCATCCTGAGATTGCATCCTGAAGCTTGTTGGTCAAGGCTTAGAAGGGGTTCGGCCCCCTTCCCGTAAAGGGGCTTCAGGTGTTCCTAATCCAACTCCTTCTCTAATTTTAGAATCGCATGACCTCAGTTTTGAAATCTTCTGAAGATCTATTTTGAACTTAGCAAATCATAATCTTGAGAGCTACATACCTAAGGGATCTAGGGCATTAGGAATTCAATCCTACATTAATTCTCTTCTTCCACCTTCAAGCGAGCTCTCTCGAAGTTCTATGAGTTTGGGAATTGACGTGAAGAGTCTTCTTTGGTGGAGTGAAGACTGAGAAACTCTTGAAGCCTCTGCCTAAGGAAAACCAGATTGGAGCGACAACAGAACAAACCTTGTTGCCAGGATTAGGAAGGGGATTCGGCCCCCTTGCCATAAGGGGGCCTCAGGTGCCTTCCACTCACCCTAGTTCCCTTAGAACCTATATGCGTGAACAACTTTTATTCTTAAATTCTGCTTTCACTGTTATATTAAAGAGCTACATACCTAAGGTGATTCTAGGGCTTGGATTTCCATCCTACATCAGTGGTATCAAAGCAACCCTTAGGCGCCCTTTGTTGTTTGCGTAAATTAATTTCTAAAATTTTCTGTTACTTATGTCCTATGTTTTCTGGAAAATCTGTTGTTAGTCAGGTTCATATTTCCTTTTAACAATCTGCTAAATATGGCCCTGAACCTGTTAGTTAAAATCTCTATTTACTGCTGCTTACCGTTCTAACTTTCCAGTTAAAAATGTGAATTTTTTGAGCTGGGTTTCTGCAAAAAAACAAAATAGATTTTCTGGACTGAACACAGCTAGTTTTCTAGATTTCTGAGTGAGCTTTCACCGTCGCTTAAGCTCTGTTGAGTCTTGTCACTTTTTGGTTTTTGAGCTACTGATTTGTGCTACTACTTTTTACGTGAACCATTTGTGAAAACAGAATTTTCTCTGAAAACCTGCTGCTTTCTTGGTGTTGCGTAATTGTAAGGATACATCTGGGTGTAAAACTGCTTCTGAACTTTGCTGAATTTCTGGCTTGTGTTTGGGTTGTTGTTCACTGAGTTTGCCAAAATCTGTTCACAAAGAGTTGTGAAATCTTTACTGTTCTATGCACACTACTGGTTGTAATTTTGCTTCAGTTTTCTATTGCTGTGTCTAAGCTTAACGACTACTGAGTTTTATTCCTGAAGTTGTGCAAACTCTGTTGCTGATTTTTGCTCACAAATCTCTGAACACTGTTACCTGCACTGAAGCTGTTTGACATAATTCCTGATTATTGTGGCTGACCGGGTTTGCTGAACATTCTTTCTGAATACCGGTATTCGCTCCTCGGAACACAGAACTCTAACCTGATAGGGAAATCTGAGTTCAAGACGTAATTTAGTGTGAGTCTATCTCAACCTTGGGTAGGCCAACACTACCATCTTGATATAAGTTGCAAGTTGCACCTGCTTTCTCTGACTTCAGCTGGTAATACTGTTACTTACCAGTCTGAATTCCTTGGTCGACTGTTTCTGCATTTTGTTGCTTACATCAATTTGGTGTTTGCTCTTGTTGTTTACTGCTGGGTTTAACACTTGTAAATCCATTACAAGTTGTTAAGCTCCATTGCTAAGGGGTCGAAGACTGGATGAGGAAGCGCTGAAACTGAACTACTGTAGTTTTACCATTTGAGTTTCTGAATTCCTGCTAAACACAGTCTTGTGTGGTAATACCAACTGAATAGCATTTCATACTTGATCTAAACCTGCCTAATAGTTTTACATTAGCAACAAAAAAACTTGCACATGATCAGAATTTGACTGTAGTTTACCACTTTGTCTATGTGCTGCCGCTGAAAATTAATTCCTTCTGAAGCTGTATTTTACTTATTCTGAGTTTCTGCATGCTACCAACGATTGTAGCCTTAGAGTCTTATTTTCTGTATAGTAGTGTTAAATACAACCAAAAAAACCCAGGATCTGTTAAGAGAATTTTGAGTTCTGATTTGTACTGCTGAGTTTTATCAATTGGAGTTGTTCCTTGCCCCATTTATTGCTGAACAATGTTGGCATTTGCTAAATTTACTGTTACTTATCACCGTAGTCTGATGCGTATGATTCTAATTCTCTTAAATGCTAAATTGTGACTCTAAATCCTGCATTGTGTCCACTTGACCTGTATGAAAATTGCGGTTAGCAATTGTTATTATTTCTGCACTTATTTCTTGAACTTAAACAATAGTCATTTCCATCCTAGTAAGTTTCTTGGTCAACATCATGCGACACTTTACTCAAAGGGAAATCATAGCTAAAACAGCACTAATAGCTGTTAAAGATAAACATAAGGTGCTTACAGACAAGCCTAATAGTTTTACCACCAATGTTTGGTGCAATAGTTATGAGGGAAAAGCAGTCATTGATGATCATGTCAAGTTTAATGTTATATCTATTAAGGCCCTTGAACAATTTGGCCTCACCATAGAAAAACATCCTGACCCTTATTACATAACTTGGGATGACTTGACTATAAGTGTAATTGACTTTCAATGTTTAGTTCCCATCCACATAGGCAACATTAAAACCAACATTTGGTGTGACGTAATGAGTATAGAAGGTTTTAGCATCTTATTAGGGGAAGAATTCATGCATGACTTTCATGGATATTACTTTAGCAAACCTTGGTGCTACAGCTTTATGTATAAAGGTTTAGAACACATAATTTACCCCACGTATGACAGCCCAACACGAGCTGAGATCTCTAACACTTTTGATAGGATGGATAAAAAGTTTGAACAAGTCATACAAGTGGTTAATAGACTTATGGAGCAGTCCTTGCACGAAAAAGATGAGAGATCAATCCCTTTAGGCCTTGGGCAGACCTTAGAGCCTATGTTGGATCCTAAACCATATCTTGATGAAACCGCTGAACTTGCGGAACTAAGTCCTAAGGCCCAAGCCAATGAACCATCACTTAAAGATAATACCTACCTTCAGCCTCAAGACTCTCATGAGCAAGCCTTGACCATGACTTCCCAAATCCTTGAACAAGAGATAGAGGGCCACCATGATCAAACTGAGATAGTATCAAATATTTGCAATAATTTTCATCAGGCTCCTCTAGAACCTACTATGCTTCCATCAATAGTAGATGGCAAATCTAAACCTAGACTTGGACATGAATTACATTGAGCACATACCCAGTAGTATCCACTATGTGGACAGATCGGGGTCCCATGTTAGCATGCACCGGGATTCGTGACGCATGGTAGTGCGTGTGTTCACCATGTAAGGTGAATGATTTACCTTATCATACGTATTAGGGGTGACGACCCCACGAGCCAGTAGGTGTTGCTCATAGTTGTTTCATTGCATGATATCAGCTTTTGTATTTGATCATAAATAACCCAGTTGATTCAGTTTATCTAGTTGCAATATAGTTTTCAGTTTATAGCTTTTAGTTACAGTTCTAGTTGCAGTTCAAGCTTTCAGTTTATAATTTCCAGCTTTCAGTTTTTAGTATTCAGTTTAATATAGTTTTATTGTTCATGCTTCTTGCTAGTTTCCCTCCTTTGAATCTAAGGGACTACCCTTTCTTCTGGGAGAGGCTTACTCAGCAATGTTTTGCTAAGTCTTGTTGATATTAAAGGTACTGGTCTACACTAAGGAAATCAAGGCATGGATTTAAAGTATTGTTTGATGGCTTATTCTTGAAGAATTGTGATTCTTGTACTAAAAAGTTATTAGCTGTGATCTGAGTGTTGTAAAAGTGTACATTGATGTAAAATCATGTAAAGAGAATTCTTGTAGCAGTTAGACTTATATTGTTGTTCCTAGATGCTAAAGTAATAATAGATTGTTTTATTTTAGTCTTAGAATCCGGGTGTAACACTTTTAATAATAAGGGAAACATGGTTCATGTTTTTTTTAATTCATTATATTAAATTAATAATAAAAATCTATTTTTCTCTCATAAATTTCATGTTCCTCTAACAAATTATATTAATCCAAGTTAATATTCGCAAATATAATAAATGGAAATTGCTTTCTAACTAAAAAAATGGTTCATGGAATCATGAGAGTACTAATTATTTTGAAATTAAATGTTGAAAAACGATAAAGTTGTTTTGCTTTTTATTCATTTGATATGTAAATTACATGTAACTCTAACTTACTAAGAACATTTATTTAAAAATAGTAAAAAAATTGTGAAAATTTTGATAAGTTTTATTATAAGATAACTTAGATGTGTTAGGTATGCATATCATGCATCACTAAAGGTGCAATGATTAATATTAAATTCACTATAAATCAATATTCACAAAAGTAGAAATTGTATCCCCTTGAGTTTTGATCAATTTTGAAGACAATTAGTCAACCATCTTTATGATTTTCCTAGAGGTATTAAATATTATATTATAAAAAATTATACAGTTGAATTTGCATAGCTATCAAAGTACACTTTAATTATATACATTGAATACCAAGAGTAAATGATATGAAGATCCATTTATTATTTGGTTATAGTTCTTCTAGTAATCAAAATTTACTCACTTGTTGATGTAGACTTTTATAATTTCAAATTAAGTACCAAATATTCATAGTATAATTTTTCATAATGTCAATATATGAGACAAGTACATGTTAAAGTTAAATATTTATTAAAGTCAAGTATATAAGAATAAATTTTATTTTCTATATACAGATTTAAAATTATTAATTACCTATAATTTCATTATAGAACCAGTAAAGTTCTAGAATGAATTCAAGCTTTTTCATGAATATGAATGGAAAAAATAGTGTTATTAATTTAGATTAAACGATGGATTTTTTCTTGTGAAATAGTAAAAATATAGAGAACCTTTTAGTTAAAAAAATTTGCTATAGTGAAAAAGTAATGTTTTAAAGGAAAAGATTTATCCTTAACAAGGAGGATCATGAAATCAAGCAAAAATTTGTTAAAAAGAAAAAAAATATATACATGTTGTGAAAGGTGTGCTCAATTCTTTTATTTAAATCTCAAATGCTTTCAATTGACTTTCTAAGTGTTGATGTTTATCTAAGCCATAAGTGCTTAATTTGTAATTCGATCAAATTTTATTTTTTTTATACAATGACTACTCTTAAGCACAATTGAATTTTGAAGGCAATTATATCAAATAATAAGTAACAAAATATTTTATTTTCATTTACACATGTAAAGGAAATGAAGGAAAGAATAAATTCATCCTCATGTAGGAGGATCATGCAATTAGATAGATAATTTGTTAAAAATAAAAAATTCATGTTGCAAAAGCTTTGCTCAATTCTTATATTTGTGTTAAATTCATTTATGTGACCGTCCAAGTTTAGATCTTTAGTTTTGCCAAAAGTGATTAATTTGTAATTTGCTTAATGTTTACTCTTTACAGGGTACTACTAGGCAACTCAGTGCTTTTTTCAATGCAATTTTTTCAAAAAATAAGGTAAAAAATATATTTTTTATGAGCATGCATCGTTCTCATTAAATTGTATTTATTTCACAAAAAGGCATAAACGTTTTTGTCATAATTTACAATGTTTCCAAATTATAACTCATTAGTGCACATTCGAAATATGCATTGGCAGTTATTATTTATTTTCATTTAAATAAATAGAGATATATATCATATAAAAATCAAGCATGGTGCTCTTTTTGTAATATCGAATACTAAAGTACTTTACTGCATGGCAACAAGCCAACTAAAGCTTAGCCTTGCTATTGTGCTTGTCATCTCTCTAGTAATTTCCAATGCAACTTCTTATGACCTTAACTCTCCCCCACCATCAAATAATGATCCTTCAAACAATATTATCTGTGAGTAAATTTGACACTTTCCTCATTATCATTATATTGTTATAATAGACTATTCATTTTCACACATGTTAATAAAATATTTAACTTGTAATTTTACTTTTCTTTGCTGTAAAACAACATCAAGATGTTGGGCGAATTAAGTGTTCTTTTTTTGAACAATATACAATGAATTTATTAGTTCAAATGATGAAAAAACACATATCTTCATATTTAGTCTATTTTCACTATATGATTTTTTACAGATCATTTTGTATACACTAACATCTTTCTAATAAACTCAACTCAGATTGTTATTCTAATTATTTTCCATTATGCAGCTACCATCTGTGTATCTGGACAAAATGGATATGATTATATAATTTTGAAGGTGAAGCCATTTGCACAGGGTAGACCTTTTAATGATGTGGGAGAAACATTTTTTTAAAAAGTTGTGCACATCTTTGTATCAACTGTTTGGAAGACTCATTTTCAAAACGTAATAATAAAAATAAAATTTTATCTCATAAATTTAGTTGTTTATCTAAGAAATCTTATTACTCTTAGTAATTATTTACAACTAAATCTCATATTTGTTTTAAAGACAACTATCTATAATAATAAGTTAAAAAAATATTTTTTTGTCAACATATCTCATTCTCATTAATTAGTATTTTTTTCGCAAAATGTCATGAATATTTTCATAATAAATTACTACTTTCCACATTTATAACACATTAGGGTACGTTCAAAAGTTGTTGAAGTAGTTATTATTACGCTTGATTTAAATAGGCGGACTAACATATCCTATGAAAATCAAGCACGATGCTCTCTTTATAGTATTGAATACTAAATTATTTTACATCACAGCCATAACCCAACTAAAGCATAGCCTTGTTATTGTCCTTGTCTTATCTCTTGTAATTTCCATTGCATATCTTATAACCTTGCTTCTCCCCCTTTTTTGATCCGTTGGCTAATGAATAGTTGAGTAAATTTTGCACTTTCATCATTATCAATTTATTGTTATTGTAGACATTTCATTTTCATGCATAATAAATAAAATACCTAGAATGTTGTTAAAGTTTTATACGGAATAGAGCATCGTCATGATATAGGAGAATTAAGAGTTCTATTCTCATAAAATTTTCATTCAATTTATTAGTATTTTTTTTTAAAAAAAAACACATCTTCAGATTAAGTGGATTTTAGCAATAGGATTTTTTTACTCATGAATTTGCGCATGATAGACATTTAATAATAAGGTAAACATGGTTTTTTTATTCATTATATAAATTTAATAATAAAAATCTATTTTTCTCTCATAAATTTTCATGTTCCTCTAACAAATTATATTAATCCAAGTTAATATTCACAAATATAATAAATGGAAATTGCTTTCTAACTAAAAAAATGGTTCATGGAATCATGAGAGTACTAATTATTTTGAAATTAAAAGTTGAAAAACGATAAAGTCGTTCTGTTTTTTATTCATTTGATATGTATATTACATGTCACTCTAACTTACTAAGAACATTTATTTAAAAATAGTAAAAAAATTGAGGAAATTATTGATAAGTTTTATTATAAGATAACTTAGATGTGTTAGGTATGTATATCATGCATCACTAAAGGTGCAATGATTAATATTAAATTCACTATAAATCAATATTCACAAAATGAGAAATTGTATCCTCTTGAGTTTTGATCAATTTTGAAGACAATTAGTCAACCATCTTTATGATTTTCCTAGAGGTATTAAATATTATATTATAAAAAATTGTACAATTGAATTTGCGTAGCTGTCAAAGTACACTTTAATTAAATACATTGAACATCAAGAGTAAATGAAATGAAAATCCATTTATTATTTGGTTATAGTTCTTCTAGTAGTAAAAAAATTTACTCACCGTGTTGATGTAGACTTTTATAATTTCAAATGAATTACCAAATATTCATAGTATAATTTTTCATAATTTCAATATATGAGACAAGTACATGTTATAGTTAAATATTAATTAAAGTCAAGTATATAAGAATAAATTTATTTTCTATGTACAGATTTAAAATTATTAATTACCTATAATTTCACGATAGAACCAGTAAAGTTCTAGAATGAATTCAAGCTTTTTCATGAATATGAAGGGAAAAAATAGTGTTATTAATTTAGATTAAATGATAACAAACATACTTATTGTATATTTTTGCACGATAATAATTATTTTATTAATTTGGGCAATATAAATTAATTTTAAGCTCTCTTCCAAATGGATTTTTTTCTTGTGAAATACTAAAAATATAGAGAACCTTTTAGTTCAAAAAATTTGCTATAGTGAAAAAGTTATGTATTAAAGGAAAAGATTTATCCTTATCGAGGAGGATCATGAAATCAAGCAAAAATTTGTTATTCAGAAAAAAAAATATATATGTTGTGAAAAGTGTGCTCAATTCTTATATTTAAATCTCAAATGCTTTCAATTGACTTTCTGAGTGTTGATGTTTATCTAAGCCATAAGTGCTTAATTTGTAATTCAATCAAATTTTATTTTTTTTATACAATGACTACTCTTAAGCACAATTGAATTTTCAAGGCAATTAAATCAAATAATAAGTTACAAAATATTTCATTTTCATTTATATATGTAAAGGAAATGAAGGAAAGAAAAAATTCAGCCTCATGTAGGAGGATCATGCAATTAGATAGATAATTTGTTAAAAATAAAAAATTCATGTTGCAAATGCTGTGCTCAATTCTTATATTTGTGTTAAATTCATTCATGTGACCGTCCAAGTTTAGGTATTTAATTTTGCCAAAAATGATTAATTTGTAATTTGCTTAATGTTTACTCTTTATAGGGTACTACTAGGCAACTCAATTATGTTTTCAATGCAATTTTTTCAAAAAAGAAGTTAAAAAATATATTCTTTATGAGCATGCATCGTTTTCATTAAATTGTATTTATTTCACAAAAAGGCATAAACGTTTTTGTCATAATTTACAACGTTTCCAAATTATAACTCATTAGTGCACATTCGAAATATGCATTGGTTGTTATTATTTATTTTCATTTAAATAAATAGAAATATATATCATATGAAAATGAAGCAAGGTGCTCTGTTTGTAATATCGAATACTAAAGTACTTTATATCATGGACACAAGCCAACTAAAGCTTAGCCTTGCTATTGTGCTTGTCATCTCTCTAGTAATTTCCAATGCAGCTTCTTATGAACTTAACTCTCCCCCACCATCAAATAATGATCCTTCAAACAATATTATCTGAGAGTAAATTTGACACTCTTTTGATTATCATTATATTGTTATAATAGACTATTCATTTTCACACATGTTAATAAAATATTTTAGTTGTAATTTTACTTTTCTTTGCTGTATAACATCATCAAGATGTAGGGCGAATTAAGTGTTCTTTTTTTGAACAATATACATTGAATTTATTAGTTCAAATGATGAAAGAACACATATCTTCATATTTAGTCTATTTTCACTATATGATTTTTTTACACATCATTTTGTATACACTAACATCTTTCTAATAAACTCAACTCAAATAGTGTGACCCTATAGGTTCCTATGACGTTGGTAGTGATGAACTCAAGTCTTCACATGCTGTGCATTGCTGCTACCCAAGTCTTCAAAATGGATATCAACATTGACATCCCCATCATCGCAATAAGATACCGATGCATTATAGTCTCTTTGCTAGACTGATATCCGATTGGACAAAGTGTGTCACCACTTTGTTTTCACCCAATCTCATAGTCATGACTAAATCAAGCTTTCACTTAGGTATGGCTATACACTTTCAGTCATGCAACCATAGGGGAGCCCCATGGATATCAAGCTTTCCTTAGGAAGGGGAAAATCCTATGTCTGTTAATTGATCTTCTCCTATGGGTCATGACATACCCAATGACAACCGTTATAACCTCCCAACTACGACGAGGTGTTAGGCTGTTTCAAAGCATGTCTATAACCATATAGAAGAGTCAATTTCCTCAACTCAAGGGATCAATGCATCTCCTATCACTTGTGAGGTTAACTCATGACACGAAGTTAGAGCTTCATAGTGGGTCAGTCTAGTCTCACATGTACTAGAGTTGTCCCTTATCCACTAAGGTACTTGACTGGGCACATAAGTTTGAGCACAAATATAATCTGTCTATAGTGACATAATCATGCAAGTATATAGTCGCAGATGTAAACATAGCATAATAACGATAATGCCAGAACGATATATAGAATATCAATGTTAAGTAGTACAAGATAGACCAACAACGGGTCCAGTGGCATAAACACCAACAATCTCTCACTTGCACTTAGACTTAGTTTTTGAGAAATCTCAATCCCATGTCCCTTGTATGACCATCATGCTTCTGCTGCGCCAAAGCCTTGGTCAGTAGGTCTGCCAGATTGTTGTCTGTGTCAACTCTACTTATTTTGACATCGCCCCAATCAATGATCTCTCTGATAAGGTGAAATCTCCTTAGTATGTGTTTGGATTTTTGATGAGACCGTGGTTCCTTTGCCTGTGTTATTACTCCATTGTTGTCACAATAGAGATCAATCAAATCCACAGTAGTTGGAACCACTGAAGTTCAGAAATAAACTTTCTTATCCAAATGACTTCTCTGGCTGCCTCAGAAGTAGTGACATACTCAGCCTTGGTCGTAGAATCAGGTATGGTGGACTACTTGAAACTTTTCTAGCATACAGCGTCACCATTCATCTTGAACACATAGCTGGCCTGTGACTAAGGGCCAGGAGCTTCTTTGAGAGAATAAGGTCATGTCTCACTTGAAGGTATTCTTTCTTGGATTGCTCCAAGTTGAATCTCTCTAGGAGCTTATCAATGTAAGTACTCTGACTAAGGGACAGGAGCTTCTTGGATCTATCCCGGTAGATCCTCATGCCTAGGATATATACAGCATCCCCTAGGACTTTCATCTCGAAACATTTCCCCCAACCATGTCTTCACAGCTTGAAGACTAGGGATGTCATTTCCGATGAATAGTATGTCGTCGACATATAAGACCAGAATTGTCACCAAGCTCCCACTAAATTTTCTCTACACACAGGTGTCATCTTCACTTTTGGTAAAGTCGTAATCTCTTACTGCCTCATCAAATGGAAGATTCCAACTTTGAGATGCTTGTTTTAATCCATAAATAAATCTTTTTAACTTGCAGACTTTATTGGCCTCTACAAGATGGATGAAGCCATCAGGCTGTGTCATATACACATCTCTTGTCAGCTTCCCATTAAGGAACACTGTCTTTACATCCATATGCCATATCCCATAATTGTGATATGCAGTTATAGCAAGCCGGATTCGAATGGATTTGATTATGGAAATTGGTGAGAAAGTATCATCACACTCCACCCTGTGGACCTGTCTTAATACTTGAGTGACAAGTCTACCCTTATAGGTAACTATGTTGCCATCCATATTAGTCTTCCTCTTGAAGACCCATTTACACCCTATGGATTTTACCCCATCTAGTAGATCAACCAAATCCCAGACTTGATTCACCGACATAGAATCCATCTCGGATCTCATGGCCTCAAACCATCTCTTAGAGTCCGGTCCAGCGACCGCCTCATCATAGGTCCTGGGTTTTTCCTCAATGATGAAGATCCCGTCGTGTTGGGTCAGCAGCAACCCATTCCTCTCAAGTACACGACGAATCCTCCAAGACCTATGTGGGACTTGTGTCTGAGCCTCCAGTTGCCCAGCAACCGGTGCAGGTGGCTCAGGTTCCATCTTAGTGTGTTGTTGTTACACTAGGACCTCGTCCAAGTCAAACTTCCTCCCACTGACTTCTTTCATGAGAAATTCCTTCCCTAGAAAGATAGCACCGTGAGCAACAAAAATTTTATTATCGATGGGAATATAGAAGTATTATCCTTTAGTTTCCGTATGACACCCCACAAATATGCATTTATCATATCTGGGGTTCTAGCTTACTTGAATCCTGACGTTTGACATAAGCCTCACATCCCCAGACTCTGATAAAAGAGAGATTTGGGTGTCTCCCACTCCATACCTCATATGGAATCTTAGAGACACTCTTAGATGGAACATTATTCACTATGAGAGAAGATATCTCAAGTGCATGGCCCCAGAACGAGGGTGGTAGAGTTGCATGACTCATCATAGATCGAACCATGTCCAAGAAAGTTTGATTTCTCCTCTCAGACACACCATAACATTGAGGTGTTCCAGGAGGAGTGAGTTTGATGTAGGAGAAGACAACACTGAAGAGAGGGAAAATTAGAACTTAAAAGCACCCACAAAATCTTCCCTGCGAGCTGAACACGGGCAGGTCGTGACGCCCATCATGGGTGTGATGGCCACGACAAAAATTGTAGTATACAAGCATGGCTATGCGTGCCGTCATGGGCAAGCAATGAACAGCTCGGCGAAATCTAGCGGCCCCGATCATGGCCGTGAACATGATCATGGGTAGGCCGTGATCACCTCAGCGAAAAATGAAAAAAAATGGTGATTCCAAACGTGAACGCGGTCACAGCCGTGCGTGCCATCACGGCCAGGCCGTGAACACCTCGGTAAATTCTAGAGCACATGAACATGGCCATGAAGACTATCACGGCCAGGCCATGAACACTTCGGTAGATTCTAGGATACCTGATCATGGTCATGAACAGCATCACGGGCAGGCCGTGTTCACCCCTGAAGGCTTGGTTTCACCTCGACCACCCCGTTTTGACATATACAACCCTCCAAAGGAGCCCAACAAGGTGATGATCCGGCAATCCCAATGTTCAAGTCAACCACCGGATCGCTACATGGGAGTTATTAGTCCACTATCAGTCTACACCGAGGTCCTCTAGCCCATGGGCCTTGCCACCCACTCCACCGATGGATCAGCCAAAGATAGATACCACAACCACCTCTACAACATGGCCCAAGAGCAAGCATCAACCGTGATGAATCAGCCCACGATCTCCAAATTTTGTTGTTTTGTTGTGGCATGCTCCGTGCTTGTCTAACCGACGTCTCTGCCCGCCTCCATACCAAGAACAAAAGGACATGCGCCAGCTTCAGGAATAGTTAGTAGAAGTTTGTTTTCTTTTTTTATCTTATGTAGCAGTCTTGACTGCTTTTGCTGCAATAGTAGGTAGTACTTAGGCTTCCTATTTTGTCTTGTTCCATCACCTCTTGTTCTATAAAAGAGGAGGATAGGCTACTTAGTTCCTCAGTTCTCTAGTGGTGTGGAGTTCTCCTGGTGAGGAGAGTGCCTCCAGCTTGTGTGGAAGTCATAATCGATGCTTCGACTTCAGTGTTTGTAAGAGTCATGTTCAATGCCTCGACTCAGAAGTTGTATCCTGTTTTGCAAGAAGTAAATCCCACCACCTCCGGTGGGTCAGGTTCGCCTATTTCTCAACGTTTATTGTGTCTTTTTTGCTACATGTTCCTATCTTCATCTTTTTCACCCACGAGCATCCGTTCATCAGAGGCATGGACAGTTTCCTATTACTTTGGTGTGTTTCCAGCTGAAGGGTCCCCTTCAAGGGGGAGCGAAAGGGGGTGAAACCCTAAAGGGGGCGCATACAGAACTTTTGCAGCGGATGCAAGGGTTTCATAGGATCGCAAGTAAGAGCATATGATCAACTTAACCAAATAAGATCATACCATAGCCATTGCGTGGGTGGCGACTTGGAAGCAAGAGAACAAAGTTGATCTCCTCCAAACGGCGCGCACACAAGATGAAGATGGCTTCTCCTTGTTTCTCCTTGTGCTAGCAAGGAACTCCAAGTCTCCTAACCGTGTGAAGGAGATTTGATGTATTCTTGGATTGCCGAAAAAAAGCCTTCATCTTTTTTTTTCTCTCGTCGAGACTAGCCACACTCCAGAAGAGCGCAACACAAGAGCTCAAAGCATTGAAGCAATTTTTGGCGTTTTTCTTGGCTTGAGGCGTTTTGGCATTGAGACTTCCAAATATGGTAAGTCTTAAGTCTTTGAACGTTCACGCTTAGTGAACTTATCAAAACGTTCCATCATTTGAACCATGCGTTCACATAAGTGAACCGGTT
>JANTFE010009398.1:3552-19285 GCA_027562315.1 Costus pulverulentus
TCATTGAGACATTACTCAGAGATATACATACTGCAGCAGACAATGCAACATTCTGAATAACAACAATTGCCTTTATAAACATATACTTAGTTTATACATGATACTGATGATAACCCAAGGCCTCAAACATTAGCCATAAGGGCATACCCCAACAATAAATAGAGAGGCCTACTTGGGAGATTCTTGCACCAGTCTCTTTTCTCCTCTCCTGTTGTCGTCTCCCCTCTGCTCCTGGCGTGAGGGTCTTGGAGGTGACGATAAAAAGAAAATTTTTGCATCAAGGTTGGGACAAGTTGTAGTGTTGCCCACTCCTTGTCGCCAATGGTTCCTCTTCTTCTTGGCGCGTGGTCTTCGAGATTGGTGCAAGTAGAGAAGAAGCTAGAGGCGTGGATCTCTTCTCTCGAAGCTAGCACGTGCGCAGAGCAGAGGAGTCTCGAGGCAGTCCGTGTGTGCTCAATTATAGAGGACGGGCCTTTGCGCGTCATAGCCATCGCCAGCATCAAACTGCTAAGTGAGGTATACCCCTATCCCCTTCTAGGGGTATTTTAGTGCCAAAACATTTGACTTTTGACTCATTCCAATATAAAGGAGTAGTAGGGATAAGAGACATAGGGCTGAAGAGAGAGCCAAAAAGGGATCTTTTTTTTTTACTTTTACAAAATTACAAAATATGACGGTAAGAAAAAATCAATTGACAGAATTAGTTTAGTTCCAATTGAAAATTCTTGATTCATCAGCCATTCTACATGTCTATGGAGTTTTGAAAAATCCAAACATGATTGAATGTTTGAGTACTCAGAGACTCTCGTGAGTCCGGATACAAAGTATCTTCAGTCCTTTCCACAACTTCTAAATGGATTTCCCATCAGCCTCTGTATGAGAAAGGGTTAATATCCGTTCCATTGAAAATAACGGAACAATTCTGTTCGTGAGAACAAAGAGAAGCAGTGTTTGATCGTCTTTCTCCGAGGAAGAAGCGAAACATAATCAACTTGAATTCGGGACACAAAGACAGCGAACGGGTTACCTACTCCTAACGGTCAAAGCGAGCCCTTTAATTCCATTCTTCATTCTTTAATTAAGAATGAATCAAATCTCCCCTCTCCCACTCTTAGAGGATGTCCTCAGCGTCGAGGAACATGTACTAGGGTGTATGTGCGACTCGTTCAGATCATGAGTTCGAACAAATAAGATATTTGATGAATCAAATACATGGTCTAATAAAACGAACCATTTCATTTTAACATTGAAATTAGTAGAAATCATTTTTTTTTATTCAAACAATTTTGTCCAAAAAATTTTGGGTCTATGATTCACATTCAGAATATGCCCGTACCATAAAAATGATTTAAGCACAATAACCGCACCAAGTACTATTTTTACACAAGGCTTTGCCACGTCAGGTCTGGTATCTTTCGCCTCTTTTTTGATTTGACGCAATTTCTATTTTTCTTCTAGACGAATACATTGATACAGAGCCAATTCCAATAGAATTATTGAACGTTCCCATTGGTGTGCATCCAGCAGGAATTGAACCTACGAACCGGATCGGAAAAAAGAGGGATTCTAGTTGTAATGTAAATAAATTTGTAATAAAATATAAATTATATTGTAAATAAATATATAAATATAAAATAAAAATAAAAATAATAAATATTATTTAATATTAATATTTTATTAATAAAAATGGAATATTCCATTTTTATTAATAAAATATCTTTAGGGGAAGATAATGAGATGGCTCCATTTCCGAACAAGTTCCTGGATGACAAGCCTAAAGGTTATCTTATTGATGATATCGATATTGATGATAGTGACGATATCGATATTGATGATAGTGACGTGGTAAACAAGGATCGGTTTTTTAGCAAGGTACGGATCACAAGTCGAAACGTGGTTAGAGCACTTATGTGTCTTGAGCTTATACTAAATTCAGCCCTTCCTATCTGATAGAAAAGGATCCCATGATCCTGAACCGATCTTGCCTGGGATCGCAAATCCCAAGTTTGTCTATGAAGAGCTGCGTTGTATCATTTCTGAAAAAATTGATAAACTAGGTGGATATGTAAAAGATATTTTATTACCTAATAAAGAGAACCTTAGTCATTTTGTATTTTACCTTAGTCATATGAAATTACTTCTATGTAAATAGAGTAAATAGAAAATTGTAATACAGCTCGGAGACGTCGAACAAAAATTCGTTTATTTGCATCAACCTTTTGAATAATTGAAAAATTAGATTATTCAGGAATACACATTGAATGCTGAGATTACGCATTGAATTTCTGGTAGTAGACCCATAATCAAAAAAGTTTTTGTGATTGTTCCAGAAGAAATGAAACAAAGGTTTCGTAATTATAGGAATTGGTTCTATAACCGGAGTCAGAGTCGAAAAGAGGATTCCTCACTTCTTTCTCTCATTCAAAACCGTGCATGAGACTTTCATCTCGCACGGCTCCCAGATTGATTTTTCGATCAAAAACAAAAAATGTACGTAGAACAGATTGTGGCACTATCCGAGGTATTTCGGTGAATCCTCAAAATGGGATGCCGGAAAAACGACGAAAATCCCTCTTTTTCCTGCCTCTATCTCGATGAGAGGAAGCCAAAGCTTCCGGTTGACCGAGCCTAATTCGAATTGTTTTGTTCCGAAGCAAAGTATCATAAACGATTCTTATCCTTACTATAGAAGTGATTTCAAACGTCCAACCAGAGTTGTTAAAACTAGCATATTGGAAGATCAATCGAGACCTAATTCACATCTTTGTTGAAAAAAATTTCACCGGCCTCCGTGGATATCTTTGCTTCGGAACAAAACAATTCGAATGGAAATGTACATGCGGTAGAAAAATTACGTCAATCGATTGAGATATGGTATGCTACAAGTGAATATTTGAGACAAGAAATGAGAGAAATAGTTCTGATTCGAATGATTCAAAAAGGCTTTCCTATTCTATGACAGATTTCAACTTACCCTCTATTTGAATCAGAAGAGAGATTTCAAGAAATGGCAGATCTATTCA
Organism: Costus pulverulentus; assembly: GCA_027562315.1. Classification (NCBI taxonomy): domain Eukaryota; kingdom Viridiplantae; phylum Streptophyta; class Magnoliopsida; order Zingiberales; family Costaceae; genus Costus; species Costus pulverulentus. The sequence continues at coordinate 6,576 of JANTFE010009398.1, forward strand.
CTCTATCAATAACCGAGTCGGATCTGGTGTATCATAGGGGATTTGCCTCCAATCAATCAGAATGGAAGTTCAACAAATGCTCGGGAGTTCCTCTATTCAATCCTTTTCCTTCTTCTTGATGGATCTTATATAAATCGTATGATGAAGTACCACATGAGTGGATATATAGGAATCCAAATCTGCTGAATCCTTTGTCTCTGTGTTTTCACGTCGAGAATTCTTTTTGTTGAAACTTGTGCCTTACAAATCACGTTACACCACGATTTTGAATCAGAAGAGAGATCTTTGTACCTATTTTGACCCTTATATTAGGAATTACAATAGGGGTACTAGTAATTGTGTGGTTAGAAAGAGAAATATCGGCAGCGATACAGAAATCCAGTTTCATCTAGAAAACATCCTTCCAGTCATAATGTTGGAGTCGGAGATTTTCAAAAAATGAAAGTTTTTGGATAGCAAACGGACCTCCCCAGATGGTAATCTTAATGTGGCCGATCAGAAATGGTAAGATCTTTGGCGCAAGAAGAGGGAGTAAACAGAATTCCATACTCGATCTCATAGATGCATATAGAATTCTGTGGAACTCATAGGGAAGAAAATGGATTTATGGATGGAATCAAATATGCATTCTCTATCCTCAGAAAGAGATCTGATCTACGAAGCCGTCTTTCACATGCAACGATAAAATAAAAATGAGTAACCCTTTTTTGAATGGCAGTCCCCAAAAAAAATGTACTCTTTCTCTTTTACGGATCAGGCATTTTTTTTCTCTATCCATTTTTTTCTTGATTTATAATTTCATTTTTGGATTTGATAAGAACTTTGGATTTGATAAGAACAATGATCCCAATCGGATTGAATGGGATGACAGTTTCTCAGTCCGAATCTGTAAAATTTCACGGTGCGCTAATTTTTGGAATCCGGTAACTCCAGGCTAATATGAAGCGCATGGCTTCATATTAGCCTGGAGTTCGCTCCCAGCAATATAGTCATCCCTACCCTATCACGTCAATCCCACAAGCCTCTTATTCATTCTCGTTCGATCACGACGGGGGAGCAAGTCGCCAATTGCCATTTAGCTAATAAACCCGTGGATATTGAAGTTCCGCAAGCTGTGCTTCCTGCCTTTGTGAGGAGGCACCCCTTCTCCCGAAGTTACGGGGCTATTTTGCCGAGTTCCTTAGAGAGAGTTGCGATCCCAGGCAAGATCGGTTCAGGATCATGGGATCCTTTTCTATCAGATAGGAAGGGCTGTGCAGCTGGATGGATCCAACCTATTCTTGAAGTAATTTAGATATTCTATTTTAATAATTAATAATATAATATATATTATATTTATATTTGTTGATTCATCGCCAGAGATGGCTTAGAAGCAATAGTTCTCCCTCTCCATCGAATCGAATTGCCTGGCTCCAGGAATGGTCGAAGCCATACCCAATCGGAAAAGGATGTTATCCAAACGCATCTCAAGTAATTGTAGTAAAACCTGACCTGTTGACCCTTTGGCTTTTCTAGCGACGCTCTTCAGGCACTCGAACCCGCCTGGATCACGGATTTGCTTGCTTTCTTCCTTTCTGTCCTTTGATTTTAAATAGCCCGGGGATTCCCAACATTGGTATAAGAGCCAACTTATGAGATACATCGGTGTATGGATTTTTCTAGCATGCGCATGTCATGGAAAATTTTTTCAAAAATCATTATGCCATGTTTTACGTGTAGAAAAATAGTAGGTTTGTTATTTCTCGCTGTTATGATATTCATGATTTTCGGTTTCTACACATGGGGATAGACCCTATGTGTGAGAATTTATTTCTCCTCATATTCATGGGATAGACCCATGGTGTGAGACTTGTATCTAGATTTCAGGGCATGGACTGGTTATTGCCCTAATCCGTACAAGTTAGGGATTGCATGTGGCATCAATAATCGGGGTATATATGGCCACTTGTATACTCCTGAGAGAAAATGAAAGATTTTAATTTTCGATAAGATCGGGGAGATTTAACGAACAAGTTTTATAATGAAAACTAAAATTTGGTTTTGTAGTTTTTCATTGCATATTGAGGATAACTCAGACATGTGGGTATATCAGTGGTGGATATACTGGACAGACTCGCTGTGAGGTAATGACTTGGTGTCATGAGTTATCCGCACAAGTGATAGGAGATGCATTGATGCTTAGACTTGAGGTTATTGACTCTTCTACATGGTTAGAGACATGCTTTGATGCAACCTAACACCTCGCCATAGTTGGGAGGATATAAAGGCTGTCATGGAGTATGTCACAACTCATATATGAAGATCAATTTACAGACAAAGGATTTGCCCCTTCCTAAATAAAGGAAGCATGATATCCATGGAGCTCCTCTATGATTCTATGACTGAAAGTGTATGGCCATACCCAGGTGAAAACTTGATTTAGTCATGACCATGTGATTGGGTGAAAACAAGTGATGACACACTTGTCCAATCGGATATCAGTTCGACAAAGGGACTGTAATGTATCTGTACCTAGTTGCGATAATGGGGATGTCAATGTCGATATCTATTCCGATGACTTGGATAGCAGTGATGCACTGCTAGGTGCCACTCACTGCTTGAGGTGACCTTAGGTCAGCACTGCCAACATCAAAGGAATCTATAGGGTCGCACACCAAGATACTCGAGTTCTCGTATTGATCGGGAAGACTTATGTTCGAGTTATTGGATAACTCGGATCTATTTTGGAAATTTCATCAGCGCCAATGGGCCTGATGAGATGGAAGAAACTTATTGGAGCCAACTTCCATTTTTGGCACATTGACCAAATTAACCATGGTTAGACTCATTTGACCTTGGGTTACATTGGATTGGATATAATTGCTTGGTTAACATGCATAATGGACTTTGGGCTATGCCCATTTTTTAATTGGGCTCACTAATAAGTTGTCATGAAGAGATAAGAGACAAAAAGGGTATAATGGGGAGAAATCTCACCCCATTGGCACCTAAGGGCATTATGAGGTGAGGGAGGCGCCTTTTGCTTCATTAGGAAGCATTATGCACCTAGCCCATCATCCTTTGATGGTATGAATGCCTCTAAGGCATGTCTTGGGGCTGATATGGCACTTGGGCAAATATGGATAGGTTGAATGAGATTTATGGTAAAGTCTTAGAAACTTTCCTTACCACAAACCCTAATTGTCAACCCCTTATCCTAGCTGCACACTTGTCATGATCTAAGCCCATGCCAAACCACCTCTTGCTCTTATAAAAGAGACCCCTTGTCGCCCCCTCATGATACATTAACTCTCTTGAAGGCGTGAGCAAGTAAGGGGGCGAGAGTAACAATGGTGGCGCATCCTTCTTCCATCAAGCCGTAAGCCTTCATCCTCCTTCCCTCTTGGTGCAAGGACTTCAAGGCATTCGTGGCATCTTCTACATTTCCTCTCCTTCTTCTCTTGGTGCATATTCCCTTTGAAGGTGGCGCAAGATTTGAAGAGGGTGACCTAAGGCTTGGATCTTCTTCCCGAGGCTAGCACCTGGCGAGGAAGAAGAGAGCTTGAGGCATCCGTGTGTGTGAGACTATAGAGGGCGAACACTTAGGTGCCTACCTCGACATCGGCTTCTCACTTTGCTCTTGAGGTATTTTCTATCACATCGTGTCGACCCCCTCGCTTGACAATCTTCACCGGGTTTTTGGGACTGGCATGTTTCAGGGATTTTATTCCGCTGCGTATGTAATCTCTGTAATGCCAAAATTTGTAAAATATCCCCAGGGTTTCCCAACATAGACTGGTATATGGGCTAGTTAGGCGCGAGGCGCTAATACAAACAAATGGGTATGTTAGTGGTGGATATACTAAACCGACCAACTGTTAGGCTCTAACTTGGTGTTATGAGTTAACCTCAAAAGTGACAAGAGATGCATTGATCCTTTGACATGAGGTCACTGACTCATCCATTGTTGATGTATATGCCCTTAGGACCAATTGTTGGTCTATCTTATGTACAATTTGACATTGATATCTTATATATATCTTTATAGCATTGTCATTATTATGCTTTGTTTACATTTGCGATTATGTACTTACAAAATAATATGCCTGGAGATAGATTGTATCTGTGTTCAAACTCTATCCCCGGTCAAGTACCTTAGTGGATATTGGATAGCTTTGGTACATGTGAGACTGGTATATGGGCTGGTTAGGCACAAGGTGATAACGCAGACATATGGGTATATCAATGGTAGATATATTGGATCGACCCACTATGAGTCTTGATTTGGTGCTATGAGTTAACCTCACAAGTGACAGGAGATGCATTGATCATTTGACTAGAGGTCATTGATACTACCATATAATTAGGGACATGCTTTGATACAACCTAACACCTCACCGTAGTTAAGTGGTCATAACAGTTGTCATTCAGTATGTCATGACTCATATGAGAAGATCAATTGACAGATATTGGATTCGCCCCTTCCTAAGGGAAGCTTGATATCCACGGGGCCCCCTTATGGCTCTATGACTGAACGTGTATGGCTATACCTGGGTGAGAACCTGATTTAGTCATAACCATGAGATTGGGTGAAAACAAGTGGTGACACATTTGTCCAATCAGATATCAGTTGGCAAAGGAACTGTAATACATTGGTACCTTATTGCGATGATGGGGATGTCGATCTCGATATCGATTTCGAAGACTTGGGTAGCAATGATGCACTGCTAGGTGCCACTCACTACTTGTGATGACATAAGTTCATCACTACCAACATCAGAGGAACTTACAAGGTCACACACTATGATGCTCGAGTTTTCATATTGATCGGATAGCCTTCGTATCGATTTATTTCATAACTCGGATCTATTTGGGAGATTTAATCAGTGCCAATGGGCCTGATGAGATGGAAGAATCTTATTGGAGCCAAACTTCATATTTGACATATTGACCAAAATTAACCATGGTTAGCCTCATTTGACATTGGGTCACTTGGATGGGATCCAAAAACTAGGTTAGCATGTATATTGAAGTTTGGGCTAGGCCCATTACCCAATGGGGCTTGCTAATAAGTTGCCATGAAGAGATAATTGGGTTAAAGGGTATAATGGGGAAGATAATATGGGATAGGCGCATGTGGAGTCCTAGTTAGACTTGGATTGACGCCTATTGCATGATTGGTACCTTCCAAGTGATTAATTTGGTTTGGATTTGATTTGATCACTTGAGATATTGACTGAGATATGAAGGGCGCAAGTGGGGCTGATTATTGACATAATTGCAGTCCTAATGGACTAGGACTTGCGCATGTGATGGGAAGTTTGCTTCATTAGGAAGGTGTTAAGCGCATGTGGCATTGGCTTGCTTAGGCAAGGCTTATGCACGTATGGAATCAACGAATCAATCAAGATAATTGATTGATTAAACTCCTTGAATCATGCCCTAATCACCTAGACTTTCCCCTTTACCTAAACCTCCTCTTTTTCTTATAAAAGAAGCCCTAGCCGACCCCTCTTGCTGTACAATCTCTTGGAGGCGTGAACATCAAAGGGGCGCATGCTTTGGAGCTCTTCTTCCATCAGAAGGCCGCAAGTACCTTTCTCTTCCTTCCCTTGGCACAAGGTGCAAGAAGGCTTGGCGGCTTCCTCCCTTCTTCTTCCTCTTGGTGCATCCTCCTCCTTGTGGGTGGCGGAAGTGATCAAGAAGGACTCTGTTGGAGTGGATCTTCTTCTTGAGGCTAGCACCGGGCGTGGAAGAAGGGAACTCAAGCATCGGCTATGTGCGAGACAATAGAGGGCAAACACTTGGGCGCCTATAGCATTTCTACATCAATTGCGTTGAGGTACTATCTCTTACTCATCATGTCGACCCCCTCGCAAGCATCGATCTTCTGGGTTTTTCGAACTGGCCTATTTCGGAGATTTGCTTCCGCTATATGTATATGTGATGTATGTAAAATTTTAAAATCCCCATGTTTTCCCAACAGAGATATTAGAGCAACTTGCAAGACTTAATCAGTGTTGAGATTATGTGAGGCATGGACTGGGTGATTGCCCTAATCTTAGCAAGTTAAGGATTGCAAGATGGGCAACGGGTATGCCACTTGTAGACTCCTGAGATAAACAAATAACCAAAGGATTTGTGATAAGAGGTTGAGGAAAAGAGATATGTTTTGATGAAAAATTAAAATTCAGATTTTATGTTTTTCATGAGCATATAGAAAAGCATGAGATAGGAATCTTGTTTGGGCATGGTGTTGTGGTCATAGTCAAGCCCTTTGTATGCTTGTAATGTATTTGTATTTGGCCTATGTGTCGCTCTTTTTTTTTCTTTATTTTATAAATTAAAGATTAAGGTTTTATCATCACCATTTGTACATCCACCTTGCTTTGACCAACTTGAAGGTGGCGGCATCAAAGAGGGCTTGGCCAAACCTCTAGGAGTGCTTCTAGGTTTTCCAAGAGATGCTTCTAGGGTATGAGAGCTTTCCCTTGGATTGGAGGACCTTGGAGCCGAGCATGGACAAAGATGTTAGTGGCGGCTAGGTTAGGTCTTGTTTTGGGGCGTGTCACCTAGGTCAAGCATTGAACACTTTTGGCATGTATTGGTTCAATGTGTTGATTAGGCTATGACCGCATCATCTTTTATTGCTTTCATTATCTGCTAAAGTATGCCTGTGATGTTTTATCTTATTGTTATCACTATAGGATTGCATACCTATAATGTTAGACAAAAGATAAAACTAAGAGGACGAGACCACAAAAACCCTCAAATAAAAATATCAAGCCTGAAATAAGCCTTCTAACTCGTAGCCCTCATCAAACTATCGATCAGTGGTGTTGTGTCCTGTTTTCCACTCTCGTGAGACACCCACTTATCTTTAGAAGGAGCGTGGTGACAATGGTTTCTCCAGTCCAGTTTTAACCTATACGTGTCTTTGCAAGGAAACTCGTTGGCCTTAGGCATAACGGTTAGGAATAGACTTGACTACTTTTTCACATGTGGTGGCCACATGATAGAACTCTAGAGGCATCGTTGAGATGTTAGGGTTTAATGCTTTTTTTAGCCCTCACTGGACATGAAAGGCCTAGACTATCTCAATATGGGGAATTACCAAGTGCAATCGGCTGGCGTGGCCACCTTAAGAAGCATGGGTCACTTTGTGCATCTCATCCCACCCTTGTGGAATGTGAAGCCTCATGTGAAATAAGAATCTCATCTCACTAGGAAATCTCGGATTTCCCGACTGACTTTGTTGGTTGCCATTTCGATTAAAATAGTTGGAGCCATGATCATTTAATACAAGTCCAGATTAAATGATGTGAAGTAGTATTAATCTGTTTTTTTCTTGATTGTTGTAGAACGCAACGAGAAATAGCACATTAACACTATGATCCCTTCTTGAGAATGATAAGTTGGTTTGTACCAACTTTATGTACTGAAATCAGAACTTGAGGATAATAGCCCTCAAGCCCGAGAAGAAGTTGTATGTCCTTGAGCAAGCTTTTCCAGCGCCACCTGCACCCAATGCCCGAGTCGCAGACAAGGATGCTTTTAGAAAGCATCAAGATGACTCATTGGAAGTTGCAATATGAGCAGCAGAATACTTTTCAGATGATAACAGATCTGAAACAGATGTTCGAGGCTCAGGCAATAACTGAGAGATATGACATTGCCAAACCAGTCTTTCGGTGCAAGTTATCTGAGGGTGCACCAGCGAGACCCCATGTACTCAAGATCATTAGGTATGTGGATAATCTCAAGAGACTGGGACACATAATCGATAACGAGTTGGTCATGGATCTTATTTTGCAGTCCCTGCCCTCTAGCTTCAGTCTGTTTACTATAAAATTCAACATGAACCAGATTGAATGCACAAGGGAGGAGCTGTTGAATATGCTCCATACAACAGAGTGAGAAATGGTTAAGACCAAACCCAACTCTGTTCTTTTGGTTCATGCAACCAAGAAGATGAAAAAGAAGGGTAAGGCACGTGATTTGACCATTGACATTGGTTAAACATCATATTTTCAATAAAATTCATAAATACAAAATATAAAATAGAAAATGCAAAATAATGCTTAAAATATTTAGTCAAGTGATTTTTGAGTTCTCCTGTTCATACAACATGTTAATCCAAAAAGAGAAAAATAAAATAAACTAACTATAAAAATTGCAAAAAAAAACAAACAAAACAAGAAAAACAAAAACAAAAACAAAAATCAAAAAACAAAAATAAAAATAAAAATAAATAAATAAAATGTTTAGACTATAAATCTCACGATTAAATCAATATTGGCTGGCCTGATCCCCCGCAACGGTGCCAAAAAACTTGATACGTCTGCAATTGCACAGATTTATTGAAGTAATTCAATTTAGTTATCGTTCCCAACGAGGATTAGGCGGTTAAGTACCAACTTTTCAACTCGTTTGAATCTAGGCAAAATCAAGTAATGGGTTGTGTTGAACTCTAAGTACGAGTGAATCTAGAAACAGCTTGAAAAGAGATTCAAATTCTAGAAGATCGGGACATCAGGGTTTCACCACATTAACAAGTACGAATCATATAAAGATAACTCTTTGAATAGAAAATTTTGATCATGAAATGAACCTTTCCTAATGTACGGATTACTTCCTCTCAGAGTGTAAATCGGTGTCTAACTACGTTAACTCCCTACTCTTGTGAAAGTTAACGTAACTAAACCCCTTAAGTTATATGAAAAGCTTACTATATCCTTCAGACGAATCCAAACTACTCCCGTGATTGGATTCGTAGGTTTGATTCAAATAGATCCGATGTTGTGATTCACCTCCAGGTACTTCTCACAACGTCTAGAATGCAATTTTACGTGGCCAGTGTAAACTACGAATCAAACACAATTTCAATCAAATCATGATAACATAATCATATAAAAAGAGAAAAATTACAGATTAACTCGTAAATGTCAGCAGGCTAAGCCCTTAATCCCGAAATAGGGTTTACTCACTCATGTTCTTAAGAGATAGCATGTTTATATGATGAACAAGCATAGATCTTCTAAAAATCGCAAGAAATTCACTAAGACAACAATTAAACTAGCTTCGCCTTGATTTGATGATGAAGAAGAGCCGATCAAAATTGTCTTTTGCGTGGAATCTCGCCAGAATCTGCTCCGAAATTGATTTTCGCTCCTGACGCCGCCGCTGATCGTCTTCATCCGAAAAAGTTCCCCTGAACCATCAAAAAAATCCAATCTTTTATAGCCTGATCGGTCCTAAACCCATGAAGGAACGATTTGATGACGAATCAATTGAAAAACTCGAAAGGGCGAACGTTTTCACGGTTCGTAATGAGTTTACGGCCAAGGCCGAAAATGCTTCTATGTGTACAGCTCTTTGTATACAAAAAGTTTCACGGTCCGTAATGAGTTTACGACTTCACCCATGAAAGTTTCTGTGCATTTCCATACTTAGCCGTTTTTCGCCCTTTGCTCAAACGTCAAAATTACGGCCGATATCATACCTACTGCCAAGGCCGTAACTATCGCGTTCTTCAGTATTTTAACTCCAAATTTGAAACTCGTGATCTCCTCAGGAATCGTGTTATGGCTTTAAAACACATGAAATCCATTATTTTCGTGCCTTTTTACCTGCGTTTTCAATTAAACCAAGAAAAGTAAAAATTCTGTGCCAAGTGAAGTAAAAATACCACAATTAGCATAAAATCTTGCAATTAAGCCTAAAATATAGTATAAAATACAAATAAAAATATGGTGTAAATACAACGCATCAAAATACGCTAGACCTAGAAATTTGCTTGTCCTCAAGCAATGCATCGATATGCATAAAGAATATAAAGATAAAAGACACTCAAATTTTTTTTCATCAATAAAGTTCTTAGTCTACATTTATAGCAAGCAACTTTTCAGGTCTTAAATAATTTAAGAGAGTTCACAATAAAAATAAATCATCAAGAATTTACAATCAAAGAAAGATAAAATTCACAATTCATGTCATAATGTTCATTCAACACTTATCAAGAATCAAATACTTTCGGGATTAATAAATCTTCCTTAATCAATAGATAGATATTTACTTCAATTCATCTAGTGAAATTATGGATAAGAGATTTTTAATGCAATTTGGTCTTTAAACTGTTATGTGTAATAACATTGTTAAAATATAGCATAGAGCAGTATAAGTTAACTCATAGTCTAAATCTTAAAGTCAGCAAAATTATCCACTTAGCCTACTGCTTTCTCTTTTTCTCCCTTCTTTTTTTTATATCAATTAGACTTCAACTCATGTCTTTGGTACCATTGCAAATTTTTCACAGTGCCAAGTAGAGGAGTCTTCTCTTCTCCATTTTTTTTTCAAATACAATATGGAGAAAGCCGACCAGTGATAACTCATAACCTCAGATTATACGACCAGAGGAGTTGGAGCATCTCAAATTAAATATGTGTATCACCAAATTTTTATCCATAAAAATTTTCTATCAGCCAAAGAAAGATAAATTAAACTTAAAGTACAAAAACACCATGCACATGTCATCTGAACATATAACAATATATGTATAAATTTTATCAATACAAAATTGAATTTACTCAATAATTTAAGTCTTCGTGAAATTTTAAAAATTTCCTAAGTCATCAAATCAATCACTCAAAATGTTTTGTAAGTTTAGAATTAAAGATAAAACAAATTTGATTATCCTTATCAATCATAAACATTCAAGATACATACCTATAAAGCTAGAATACAATCAAATTACATGAAGACACCCTAGACATAAATTGTTGCATATACTGAATCATTTAATCCATAATTATCCATGAAAACTTAACATGCATCATCCCACAAAGAAAAGTATCCATCATCCTCAGTGTATATAAAAAAGAATAAAATAATAAAACACTAAAAAAGAATATCAACCGGCCTCGGAGTAGTAGCTAGCAAATCTGGTAACTCAGGTGTAGTAGCTTGGATACCATGGAGGAAAGGGTCTTCCAATTGTTTTCTAATGGCCCCATATTCTGCAGTTCTCATCGTTCTTTTCGGAGCCATGATTTTGTAGAATACACAAATTTATAAAATTTTCACTAAAAAACACGAATGAACAAGAACAGCAGGAACGAACTTGTCCAAGAGTCAGAAGAAATCCTTGTAATGTTGGGAAACCTCGGGGATTTTAAAATTTTACAGACATGCACAGCGGAAACAATCCCTGAAATAGGCCAATCCCAAAAACCCAGAAGATCGAGTATTGCGAGGGAATCGACACGGTGAGTAGGAGATGATACCTTGCAGCGAAGAAGAGGATATGATATAGGTGCCCAAATGTTCGCCCTCTATAGTCTCGCACACAGTCGACGCTCGAGTTCTCTTCTTCCTCGCCCGGTGCTAGCCTCGGGAAGAAGATCCCCGCCTCTGGGAGAAATCCTCAAGATCTTGCACCACCCACACAGTGAATGCGCCAAGAGGAGTAGAAGGATGGAAGAATGCTGCCAAGGTCCAACCTTGCAGCCGCTCAAAGGAGAGGTGATGGAGATTTCGTCAAGGTCCAACCTTGCGAATGCCAAAAACCAACCAACCCCTGGAGAGAGGGCGCCAAGGAGAATTTACACAAGTGAATAGGCGCCAAGGAGAAGAACCTCTTCACAAGTGAATGGGCGCATCTCTTCACAAGTGAATAGGCGCCAACTCCAAACCTCTCCTACCCTTTTATAGAAATAATAGCAACCTTTCGTATTCATAAATGCAAAATAAAATTCAGAATTTTAATTCCCATAAATAAATATAGAATTTATTTTTACCATTATGTCTTTTGGGCCAGGCAACTTATTGTCATGACCCATCAGGCCTGACGGCCTCAGGCCCCAACTGGGCTTCACGCCCTATTGGGCCAAGCTCCAAGCTAGACTTCCTTTGGCCCATTTGGTCCAATTAGCCTATTGGGCCTATTTGGCCCATTTGTCCCAATTGACCTTTTGGGCCCATTAGGCCAGCCTGGCCCAAAAATGAAGTTAGCTCCAATAGGTGCCTTCCATCTCATCAGGCACAGTGGCGCTGATGGATTCTCCCAAAGAGATATGAGTTATCCAATACCTCGATCAATAGGCTACCCGATCAATACGAGAACCCGAGTCTCAAGTTGTGCGACCCTATAGGTTCCTCTGACATTGGTAGTGATGAACTCAGGTCATCAGTGAAAATCCCCTTCAAGGGGGAGCGAAACCCTAATAGGCGCATGTGTAAAATTTTTCATTGCGGAAGCTTGGGTTTCAATGATCGCATGTATGTTTCATTGATCAACTTATATAAACTTGCATAGATTGGAAGAGATTCATACCATGGCCATCGCTTGGATGGAGATTTGGAAGCAAGAGGACGATGAGGTTCTCCTCCAAAGTGTGCGCACACGAGATGAGACTTAGCCTACTCCTTGTTGCTCCTTGTGCTAGCAAGGCTCCAAGAATCCTGATTGCTTGAGGGAGAAGAGATGATGTCTCTAGCTTGGCTGAGTCTCTCCTTGTCGTCCACCCTTTCTCCACACGCGAAGACGTCGAGAGGAAGAGGCAAAAAGGGCGAGAATGGGATGAGTGCTCTCGAATGTGAGGTGAGTTAACTATTTTGGAAAACGCTGTTGGTGTATGCCCTTAAGGCTAATGTTTGAGGCCTTGGGATTGTAAAAGTATCATGTAATAAACTCTTATGTTTATAAAAGGCATGGTTATTATTCAGGTTGTTAC
>JANTFE010009408.1:2227-28328 GCA_027562315.1 Costus pulverulentus
CAACTCAGCTTGCACATGCAAACCCCATTCACATTCGGCTGAAGACTCCCACCGAGGCACCTTTCCACACATGCTGCTCCAACCAATCAAAGCTCAACAACAATCACAGCAACCCCTCCATATTCGGCTGAAGTTCAAAGCAAGGCGCCCTTTCACGCACGCAACATCAGCTAATGCAATCTCCACCAGCCAATGATACGCCAGCATATGCCTTCAGCCCCTTAACTGTTCCTACATGCATCAAGATAACTCACGGCTGAAGAAAGTCCCACGCCTCCCCTCAAGTCAAAGGAGTTCAAGCGTGTATCTTACAGCCATGCACTCCACCCAAAGATATCTCACCCGAGACCTTCCCAATGCTGGATTCGATCACAAATGCCACCATGCAGCCGCCCAACCTATCCAATAAGAGAGGTTGATGGAAAGCAAATCCCAGCCATCCAAATTTGAAATCAAGATACAACAACCCTTAGATAGACTTGAGAATTTTTGTACGTTGAGGAGGAAGGGGTTTTAAGCCCTTGTGTTTGTCACTTTGCACCTTAGTCTATGATTTTTGAATAAGAAACTATGTTGTGAGCGCAAGTTACCTTGGTTTGGTGGATTCCAAATGAAATACCTCCTCTTCCCCTTCTCTTCCTCTAGAAATGCCGAGAGCTCTTTCCTCTCTTCTCTTCTTCCTCTTCTCCACAAAGCCATCTTTCTCTTCTTGAAGTCCTCTACGCGTGGTCATCTTCAAATAAACTATCCTTCATCTTCCTCCAACGCAAAGCAGAGGGGAAGCATCTTGAAGTAGCGGGAGCAGGGAATTTAGAGAAAGGGGTCTTGGCCCCCTTCCCTAAAGGGGGCCGCAGGTAATTCTAAACCTAGTAGGGAATACATCATCTAAGGATGCATGCTAGTTTCCTTGTTGGTTGTGCTTATGATTACTGTTTCATTGCCCTGCTGCTTGCCATCCTGAAAGTTCTTGTTGCGCATGCTTAACCCCACCCCTTAAGAGCTACATACCTTAGGTAGGATTCTTGAGAGTTCCGCCCTTCTTCACTTAGCTAGTAAAAATACAACTATTTGGTATTTAACAATAAGGTCTCTGTGGGATCGATACTTTTTTGTATTACTTCGAGTATCCGTGCACTTGCGGAGTACAATAAGTTTTTGGCGCTGTTGCCGGGGATTAGTCCTAGGTACACGCCATTCAACTTGGGATACATCAAGTTTTTGGCGCCGTTGCCAGGGATCAGTCATAGGTACACGTCATTCAACTTGGGATACATCAAGTTTTTGGCGCCGTTGCTAGTGACCTTAGTTTTGTTAATATCAAAATAGTTGTTAGTATTGCTATACTAGGTTTTATTTGTTTTAGATTTAACTCTGTTTTTTGTTTTTGCAGGTTTTGGATATTCGCAAACTGTGACAGGGCTTTGATTTCTAAAATATGTGATTTTATTAGTGATTTCTATTTTTTTATATATTCTGAAAAAAATAAAATAAAAATAAAAAAATCAACCTAATTGATTGGTGTTGGATTATCTCTCTGTTTTTGATAGATTTGAAATTATGTCTTTTCATCACAATTTATGGGCATCTCAAAGAAGTAAGGTATACATGCCACAAGGTAAGCATGAAGATTATTCACAATACACTCTTGCAGACATATTGAAATTACACTCTATTCCTTCTATTAGATGCAATATTTGTAAATCCAATGATCATTATACTTATGAATGTCAATTTAGATATCATGTAAATCACAATTCATCATGGTATCAAGATGATCAACATGATTCTAGATCTTTTTATGATGATTGCTCTGATCATGTTTCTAAACCATGCTTTGAGGACACTGGAAATTCTAGCTTAGAGTCGATGCTTGAGAAATTGAAGATCATAACAAATAGAAGTAAGGAAATTGAAAATCTTACGAGGATGATTAGTCAACTTGCTTCTCAAGTAGAATCTTTAACTGCTAATTCTAAAATTTTGGAAACCTAGAGAGCACAACAAGATTGTTTATTTGAGTTTGATTTGGAAACTAAAATCCTTAATTTAGAAAATTCCCCCACTGATTATGATTGTTTTGAGATTGAGCCTTATGTGAATATTCATGAATCTCACTCTAATTTTGATGATTGTGAAATTGATTTATCTAACAATTTAATTATGGAAAAGTTTGAGGAAATTGAATCTGAAAAACCCTCTTTTGATGAAATTGATGCTTTTGATGATATATCATTTATGGTTAAATCTGATGAATTTGAAAATTGTGATATTCATGTACCTCAATCTGATTTTGGTGATATTTTTGAAATTAATGATAAATCTCTTGTGGTTAACTCTGATTCTATTAATTCTTTTTCATATCATTCTGATTTTGACTCTTCTTATGATGAATTTTTTGTGGGGAAGCATGAGGAAATTAATTTTGAAGAGTCTCATCTTGACTTTAATGATGATTTTGAAATTGATAAATTGCTTGATGAAGTGCATGAGGAAATGGATAAAAATTTGAATGTTACAAACACTGATGGATCTCATTTTGATGTTTTGCCCGTATCTTTTATTAAATCTCCTGATATATTTAAAAATTTGTGCTTTATTGAGGAATCTAATGAAATACATAAAACTTATTTTGATGATCCAATACTCATATCTTGTGATCAAAGTCCTATTACCGAAGACATAAATTTGAAGAAAAGACTAATGAATTTACTCTCTAACAAACATAGGAAGATTATTGAATATATTGATTTTGATTTCTACATATTTGAGAAAGCCACTTTGATTGTGATTTACATGAAATTCTGGATTTTTGGATTAGTGGCTAAACTTTTTAGACAAAGGAAAAGAAAGAAAATACATGCTATCTACTTTGGAACTGATTCACTTGCTTCACCATGACGTTTGAGTTTTGGTCAAGCTATGGACCTAAAATTAGCACTTCTTGGGAGGCAACCCAAGCACTTTTACCTTAGTTTAGTTTATTTTATTTTATTTTATTTTTAGAACTAATTTTTCTTCTCTTTTTGTAGGTGAAAATAATTTTTGCGCAAAATACGACACTGCCGTAATCCATTTTATGGCACCGTATTTTTGGTCCGATTTCCACCCGAGAGTTTTTTTGGTATTTTATGGCACTACCGTAAAGCATTTCACGGTACCGTATTTTAAAGCTGCTTTCTGCTTATTGAGTAGGTGTTTTCTCGCTGCGATTTTAAGAAACTGGGTTGAGAAAAATTTTGATTTTTGGCACAACATTGAAGTACTCATCTTTGTCTGTCATCTGGATATTTTTTCTAACTTTTAAAGTTCATGGATCATTCTAAAACACATAGCAACTTTTTGATTATGATTAATTTCTGCAGTAGTTTTCTTTTGACGAATCCGGTTTACACTTTTGCTGCAACCTTTTAAGATGCTTAAATAAGTTGAAACCCAGATTTTTCACTTGGAATATGAAGTTCGTGTGTCGTTCTATCTCATGAAATAGTTATTTTCATGAAAATATTTTTCGATCATTCTAGGACACAACAACTTTTCGAATTTGATTAACTTTTGTGCAATTTTTGCAGTTTTGTAATCTGAGTAGCCTTCTTTATGTTGATACCCTAAATTCCTGACAGATTTTGATCCTTTAATTTTCATACGTCTGAAAAGAACATATCTTATTCTACAACTTGGTTCTGTCCATTTTCTATTTGGATCATTAAATTTTATTCTAGGGTATGGCTACGTTTCATAAAAAATTCAAAAACTGCACAGTTTGCTTTGTACCAGTTATTGCTTATTTTGCCTCCAGATTCAGAAATCATCAAGAGCAACTGTCTTCCACCTCTAGCCACCACGGCATTTGCATCTGACATCACTGTATCTAGCCGTCGACACTGGATTATACCATCTGCAGATTCTTACTTCTTTTGCTGCCTCTTATTCCATTTATTTTATTTATGCAGCAGACTCTTCATTAGTGACTGATTTTTTTTCTATGCAGTGCTATCTCTCGCGCCCACCGGCCGATGATCGCACCTCCAGGACTGTATTCTCTAGCAGGCCACTAGAGATTACTCACTCTACTATCGGCACCACCATCACTGCTAGTAGCTTTTCAGCCAGCCTCTGTTCCACCTCTACTTCTCAGCTACATCAGCTTTTTCCACCGGCATCCTCTTCAGACCTCCAGTGACATCTCTGATTCTCCCTTGAGAAAATTATTTTTATCATTATTATTTTTAAAGACTATTTTTAGACTGAGCCTTATGTATCTTAAATTGTGCAGGTAAAATTTTCAAAAGGCACATCCTTTGACCTAGTAGCATCTACCCCGACACTATTTTTGATCTGAGCCTTATGTATTTTCAGTCAAAGCTTGCTATATAGTTTTGTGAGTATTGTTTGCACTTTCCTGTGATTATTTGATTTGATATGATTATCTACGCTTTTCTTCTCTTAGATCAATCACTTTACATCCTTTGCATTGTTTGAGCCTTATGTGATTATACAGATATATCACTTTACATCTGATGATTGTTGAGTTTGATGCTTCTACACCTCTATAACCACCGACACTGCTATTCTGTTTCATATGCTTTTTCGATGAGGTTGTATTATGATATTTCGATATTCTGATGAGCTATCTTCGATATGGTTGTAGTATACATGATGACATATTTAGTGTTTATGATGATATTTTTTTTTGATATTTTGTGATGATGATGAGTCTATCCTTGTTTTATATTGTTGATGACTTGATTGATTGATAATGAATGGATTCAAATTCATGATTAGAGAAAAACCCTATCATGTTAGATTTATTTCTTCAATCCATATCTATCTCTGAAATTTGACATTGATTGATGCATGAAATTTTGGGTAGATGTATTATTTGAGGAATAAGATCTAAGGTAAACCTATTCTTTTGAATAAAATGAGTATATGAGTATGATTTGGGAATTAAGATCAATTGATCAACCAAGTAGATGTTAGTCTATTTTTGCTATTTGTTGGGAAATAAGAATCCAAGATCCACAAAAATAGTGAGAGACTCCCCTACTTGGTACTATGTAAAATTGATAGTGGTACCTAAGACATGGGTTGAAGTTTATAAAAAATGATGAGAGTGGAAAAGAATAAGACTCCTCTACTTGGCACTGTGTAAAATTGACAGTGGTACCTAAGAAAAGAGTTGAAGTCAAAATAAAAGGCATGTATTTATGTGGGTACATGTCGTCCATGCAAAAATAACAAAATACATGGCAAAACAAAATGCATGAAAAAGAAAAGTATATATATATATGTGAGGAAAAAGATCTTGGAAACCTAATTCCTGTAAACAAAAGCATGATAGATTAAACTGAAATCGGGTGAACTCTTGAGATTGAAAATTCTATTTATTATACAAGTTGCAAAGTTTTATTTGATTGAATTGTGGATCTAGAGGGTTGAGTTCTAAGCATAATATGTTTACTTGAAGTTTTGTGAAACAATCGATGGAATTTTTCATTGATGATTGTATTTAGAAATTTATTGAGCATGAAAAGGTTTATCTTTTAATCAATTTTTTATTTTTGCTTGAGGACAAGAAAAGTTTGAGCCTTATGTATTTTGATGACAACAAAATATATAGTATATTTTGTATCATTTTATATATTTTTTTCATGCTAAATTGAGGATCTTTTACTAGTTTTTATGTTGAATACGTCAAATATTGCAAAGTCTACTTCTATTTTGGTTTTTCATATTTTTAATATAAAAAGGCACTATTATGAGGCATTTTCAAGCAAAATCAAAGACATGAAAGAGTTACCGTCGTCAAGAGAAGATCACCCGAAAAATTCCACGCAAAACGAAGCAACTCAGAAAAATACTATAGTGTCGTAAACCATTTTACGGGCCGTATTTTCATACGCTGCCGTAAAATCAAGAACACTGTCGTAATTTGGAGAGAGCCCGAACAGTAGATTTTGCCAAAAATACGGCACTTCCGTAAACCATTTTACAGGCCATATTTTTGAGCGTTTTCAGAATAGAGACCTTTGCTGATTTTATGGCACTGCCGTAAGGAATTACACGGGCTGTATTTTCAAGACATTTTCGACTAGAGAGTTCAGCCGATTTTATGACAGTGCCATATACCATTTTACGAGCCGTATTTTTGAGACAACATCAGAACAAAACACGCAAGCGAAAATACGGCACTGCCGTAAAATATAACACGACCGTATTTTCAAGTCAAATTCGCGAGTTTTGCAGGTCTGATTCTTGCGCGGACCATAACTTTTGATCCAGAACTTCAAATTGAGATCCGAAAGTTGCTGTGGACTCATCTTTAAGAGGAGAAGACACACTCTCTGAAAAGGGAGAATTTTTGTCCAGAATCAAGGGAGCGATCGCCAGAGGGGTGGTTAGGGTTTGGCCTCGCTTCGAGAGGCGTAGAGGGCACCTCAGGCCATGATTTTCATGTAGAAGCTTTGCCTGGAGGAGAAGACAACATTCTAGAAGTTTTAGAGGAAAAGGAGTTCAATCGGAGGAGGAATCAATGAAAGAAGCTCTCGAGCACTGTTCACAGCAAGTTTCCTTGCAAAATACGGCTGTAATTTGTATTACAGCCGTGGTGTATTTTTCTAAAACCTCTTTTCTAGTTAATTTTTGATCTTCTGGAATTATGGATTATTGTATTTTTCTTCTCCATGCAAGCTTAGACATATCTTTGGGACATGGGGGAGTAATTCCCTTTGATTTTCTTAATGACTAGATAATCTTTTGCTTTCATCATGATTATTCTACTTTGATAATTTTACCTATGTGATTATTGTTCTAAGTTTCTCCTTAGTTTACTTTTTGTCATCATGAATAGAGTTCTTGCATTAAGGACCGAAAGGTGACATGCTTGAGAACTGGAACCCTAAAAATTAATAGGAACTCACCGTAAGAAATTAGGATAAGTTCTTATTTCTTTATTTTAGATGACTAATTTCCTTGATGATGATTATGAACCTAGGATTAATTTAGTGTGTCAAACATGGAGATCTTGCACAAAAGTGAGGATCGGAACATTGGAGAACCATAGGTATAACTTGTGTTGAGTCTCAGATGCACGAAAGTGATCCTCAAGATTTCGCTCGAGACAATCAACCTAGAATTTGGATGCACAAAAGTGATCTTGAGTTATTTGATTGATGATTTACTTATCATCAGCTTGGGATAAATCTTGCTCGAAAGCGAGGATTTGTCTCTGCATGGTTGTCTGCACGAAAGTGAGATAATCCCCTTATGAAGTAAATTAAGTCTTTATCAAATTAGAATTTGATTGATGAACATCCTTATATATCTAGTCATGAAAATTAAAGTGAATAAAACCCTAGTCCCAATATTTCTCTCTGATTATCTAATTATGTGTGTTTTCTATCATTGATTTGCACCATAATCGATTGCTTAGCTAGTAAAAACACAACTATTTGGTATTTAACAATAAGGTCTCTGTGGGATCGATACTTTTCTTAATTACTTCGAGTATCCGTGCACTTGCGGAGTACAACAAGTTTTTGGCACCGTTGCCGGGGATTAGTCCCAGGTACACGTCATTCAACTTGGGATACATCAAGTTTTTGGCACCGTTGCCGGGGATTAGTCCTAGGTACACGTCATTCAACTTGGGATACATCAAGTTTTTGGCGCTGTTGCCGGGGATTAGTCCTAGGTACACGTCATTCAACTTGGGATACATCAAATTCTCTCAGCCATCTAATATGGAGATACCAAGAATAAAAAAAACAAAACCAAAGAGTTTGAGAATAAAAAGGGGCAATGATACCTAAGTGCTGATAAACCCAAATATTCATCTAACTTGGCACTGTCGACATAGTAAAAAGAAAAAAAAACAAAGGATCATGAGAAAAGAAGGTGTTTGGTAAAAGTGAACAACTCCGCTTTCTTCTAACTTTAACTTAGTGTGAAGAAATAAGTTTGTGTGCATTATGTGGTGTACACACTCTGAGTTTGTTTTCTGATCAAGTATCGGGGGTGCATTCATCACAAATGTTTGTCCTTCATGTAACAAGGTCAAAGGCAAATTTAGGGAAGTAGCTTGAACCAACCGATTATAATTCATGATTCTATTATTACAATTTTGAAAAGATCATTCTTGGTGAGATCTAGTTCGTTTAGCTGTTTCAGAAAGAATTGATGATAATGCAGTCATAGTATGAACAGTGCTTACCCCTATTTCAGATTTTGAGGTTTTACCTAGAGAACAAATTTCTGCTTTCAATATTCATTGTATCTCAATTTTAATCATAAGGTTGAAGGTTAAGTGTATTGGTTTTCATATGAGCATATGAATTAAATTAGAACATTCTTTAAATACCACTTGGCTTCTAGATACTTTGATTTCTAGAGGACAAACAAGATTTTAAGTCTGTGATATTTTGATGAGTACTATTTTTATATGATTTAAAGTATCATTCATACGATCTTTTCAAGCTTAAATATTGTTTTATGTCTTAATTCAGTATCTTTTCTCGTCAAGTACAAAATCTTCACTATTTTTTGCTTGTTTGTGAAATGCAGGGCTTTTTTTAATAATTTTGTGAAGATTTTGATGATTTGATGTTACGAGAAGATTTGTCATAGTTCAGTGATGTCACAGGTCAAATTTTAGATTTTTTTGGAGTTTTCCTTGGAGAACACAACCTGACCGTGATAGCCATCACGGCCGTGATCATCTCGGCCTCCCAAAGCTTCTTTCATCAACGTAATCATGGCCTGGCCATGACGGAGTTCACGGCCATGATCGTCAAATATCAGAAAATCTGTGATCTCATCATGGCGTGGAGTATGAGCATGATCTTCGTCCGGATTTTTCACGAGCTCGTCACAGCTTGGCCGTGATAATCATCACGGCCATGAACGATTTCAACACATGTCAATGAGTCGATCACGAGCACTGAGCACGGGTGTGATCTCCATCTAGGAAATTTACACGCTCGTCACGGCTTGGTCGTCATCATCATCACACCTGTGACAGCATCTATAGATTGAGGTATAAAAGTTACAATTTTTGGCGGTTATAGGGGTTTGAATCTTCGAGGAACGCACTAGGGCGAAAGTCGGGCAAAAACTTGCATTCGAGAGCTTGCTTGGATGGATTTCTTTGGGGCTATCGAGAGAAGACCGAATATTTATCGTCTCCTACCCTTGAATTATAATTTCTCTTCCTTGAAAATTTAATTTCTTGGGTTTTCATTGTTAAACGATGTATGTTCTAGTGTAAAACCCTATTTCTGGACTCGGGCATAGCCCATTGAAAAAATCTTTATCTGTAAAACATTTTAATGAATCTTAGTGACGTTTTTAGCAAATTTCTTATTTATTTTGGATGTGCTTATTGCTTATGTGTTTTGGCTAAACATTTATATGTGTTAAGTGTTACGAGAAGAGCCGAGAGGATAATCGTAACACTCAACTGTCCAATTTGAACTTGTGACTTAAATTACGAGAGTCGTTCAAAGTCACTCGAGGATTGATGATTGTCATAGAGCCCATTGGGTCTTTCCTAAGCTAATAAGCCACGAGAGTAGGAGATTAGCTTAGGTAGACACCGGATTATGCTTCGAGAGAAAGTAATCTGTACAAGAGGATTAATCGCCTTAAGTGGTTTACTGTCGGATTATACTTCAAGAGAAGGTAATTCGTTTCATAATTTGATTTGTTTAATGTTTTACTTTAACTCCTTCAATGAGGTAAAAACCTGAAGTCCCAAAGTTTTCTTAAACTGTAATTCCCATTTAGTTATTGACTTCTAGATTTGATAATTTAGACTTAGAATAGTTTTTCCAATTCCTGTTTTGAACTGTTTAGCTATCAATGAGAAAAAATCTTTATCTGTAAAACATTTTAATGAATCTTAGTGACGTTTTTAGCAAATTTCTTATTTATTTTGGATGTGCTTATTGCTTATGTGTTTTGGCTAAACATTTATATGTGTTAAGTGTTACGAGAAGAGCCGAGAGGATAATCGTAACACTCAACTGTCCAATTTGAACTTGTGACTTAAATTACGAGAGTCGTTCAAAGTCACTCAAGGATTGATGATTGTCATAGAGCCCATTGGGTCTTTCCTAAGCTAATAAGCCACGAGACTAGGAGATTAGCTTAGGTAGACACCGGATTATGCTTTGAGAGAAAGTAATCTGTACAAGAGGATTAATCGCCTTAAGTGGTTTACTGTCGGATTATACTTCAAGAGAAGGTAATCTGTTTCATAATTTGATTTGTTTAATGTTTTACTTTAACTCCTTCAATGAGGTAAAAACCTGAAGTCCCAAAGTTTTCTTAAACTGTAATTCCCATTTAGTTATTGACTTCTAGATTTGATAATTTAGACTTAGAATAGTTTTTCCAATTCCTGTTTTGAACTGTTTAGCTATCAATGAAACTAACAGTCGGTACTTGACACCTAGTTCCCTTGGGACGATAACTTTTACTACTTTGATATAAACTGTGCACTTGCGGTAGCCTATCAGCCATCTTCCACTTACCAGGAGGAGTATGTGTACACCCACCACCGGAATATATTGACAATGCTTTCTGGTATCAAATCACTTTAGATTCAAATTTTTTAACAAAATTGATATGAGCAACTAGTATCTCCAACCCTTGTCTCCGATATGTGCATAGAGTTCTCTCACATACCATCTTCGGACGAGATGAGAGCGATAGTATGGCCCGACAAATTGAACTATTTTTCTTATGGTGCATGCTTCATGGATATCCAATAGATGTAGCATATTATCTTATTAAACAATTTAATAAAGTTGCACGTGCCAAGAAGGATGCTATAGTGCTAGGAGGATTTGTCACCACTTTAGCACTTGCTTTAGATGTGGATCCATTTGGAGTAGAGACCGCAAAAGGAAATTGTAGGATCGACTTGGAGTCGTGTGTTGCGATGAGGATGATTATCCATGAGGGTAATATTTTTTCCCTTATCCTTGGACCGAACTTTCCATCCTTGCCTCTGTCAAACAAAGAACGTAATTAATTAAATTGGAAGATTCCTCCTGATGCAGCTGTTAAGGATGTTCCTACACCACTCAACTAAGCACCACCATCACCCACCTAGGGTGGTAGTAGCGACCCATTTGGGATGAGTATGGATTCTTCGCCGCATAGAGCTAGTTCTTCTTCCAGCAGTACAGCATAGCCTCAGAGGAGTTGGTCTTCTGCCTAGGATGCAGGCTTCCAGGCCTTGTCTGCAGAGGTGTTCTATCAGAGATGTCTTCTCGAGAAAGCACTTCATTTTATCCAGGATGTGTGTGATGACATAAAGGATATTAAAGGCCTTCTAGGGGATCACTTCTACTCTGATCAAGAGAAGGACCCAGATACGAATATGGAAGAGGCTGCCTCTGACGAGCAAGATGGCGAGGAGACAGAAGCTGATGTGGACAATTAATATTTTGTGAGTATCTCTTCTCCTACTCTCTCATTCTATGCTTATTGCATTGAGGACGATGCATTCTTTTTGTAGGGGAAGATATATGCTTCTATATTTCTATTTCTATTTGCTTTGTGCTACTAATTTCACTGGATTGTATAACTTTTTGCTACATTTTGTTTCGTGATGACATGATGTTATTTGGCGCCGTGTGTAGACGCATGATGATATTTGGATTGGGTGTATTCTGATTTTAGCATCATATGTGGACGTTACATTTATGTGGTTTGGGCATTGTACTTAGATATTGTGATTTGGATATTATGTGATTGGATGCTTTCTATTTCTATTATTGTGGATGTCTAATGATGTTGATGAATGGTTTGTTTTGTATTGATGAATGATGTGTGTCAGATTCAAAAATTTCAAAATTATGGATATTCATATGGCAATGCTTGTGAATAGGGGTGCGCAAGAAAATCGTTGGAACCATCGAACCGTGGTTAACCGAACCGAACTGAACTGGTTTTCCAGTTAATCGAACCGACGGTTACTTAACCGGTCAGTTTTTCGGCGGTTCCAACGGTTACCGGTTCGATTACGGTTCGGGACTTGGCCGAACCGGCGGTTAACCGATTGAACTGGTATATAATATATTTTATATAAATATTTATTTATATATAAAAATAAATATTTTAGAATAAAATAATTATATTTATATAATTAATAGAATCGGTTAATCAAAAAACTAGTGGTTAACCGAATCAGTTAACTGAAAACTAGCGGTTAACTGGCGATTAACCGGTCAAACGAGATAATTTAAGAAAAATAATTTATGATCGGTTAACTGGTGGTTAACCGATTGACTGGTTAACTGTTTGACTGGTTAACCGGTCAAACCGATTCGGGAATGGTTCACAATTTTTGCTCAACTGAACGGTTCGGTTAATCGGTTGACTTGGTCAACCGGTTCGGTTAACCGCCCATGCATATCCCTACTTGTGAATGGAAATATGCCCCTTGTGTTAAATTTATTTCTTCAATATATATCCTATCATTTTAAATTTTCATCAATTGATGCATGAGATTTGAGTAGATATGTTGTTTGATGAATGCAATTTGAGAGTGAAGTATTTTTTTTTCAAATAAAATGAGTATATGAGTATAATTTATTGAATTAACATTGATTGATTAGCCTAGTTGATGTTTGACTCATTATGTTACTTGTTGGGAAGAAAGAATCCAAAATCCAAAAATAAAAGAAAAAAAAAGAATGACTCCTCTACTTGGCACTGCAAAAAATTGGCAGTGGTACCGAAAACAAGAATTGAAGTCCAAACCAAAATATGTATCTATGTGGGTACATGCCAAAGAAAAGTTATTTGACATTTAACTCCTCTATCTTAGGCCATGAATCTAAATTCTACTAGCCAATAAGATATGAGTTCTAATACATTAGCTAAGTGGTCAATATACTCTAAATTCATTACCAGAAAAAAGGTGGCATTTGATTTAAAAAATATCAAAAGGGAAATATATATATATATATAGTAAAAGAATTTGTATGGAGAAAAAGATTTTGGATATCCTATTCCTGTAAACAAAATTGTAGACTTAAACAGAGATAAAGGTAAATTAATAAACAAAATTGTAGACTTAAACTGAGATGAAGGTGAATTCATGAGATTGAAATTCTATTTATTATACAAGTTGCAAAATTTTATTTGACTAAGAATGTGAATCTTAAGGATTAAATTCTAAGAATGGTGTATTTATCTGAATTTTATGCATACATGCCAAAGAAAAGTTATTTGACATTAACTCCTCTATCTTAGGCCATGAATCTGAATTATACCAGCCAATAAGATATGAGTTCTAAAACATTAGCTAAGTGGTCAATATACTCTAAATTTGTCACCAGAAAAAAGGTGGTATTTGATTTAAAAAATATCAAAAGCAAAATATATAAAAATAAAATAAAATAAAATGTATGGAGAAAAAGATTTTGGATATCCTATTCCTATAAATAAAATTGTAGACTTAAACTGAGATGAAGGTGAATTCATGAGATTGAAATTTTATTTATTATACAAGTTACAAAATTTTATTTGATTAAGATTGTGAATCTTAAGGATTAAATTCTAAAAATGGTGTATTTATCTGAATTTTATGCAGCATGAGTTGAAAATTTTTTATGAGTGATTATGTTTTAGAAATTTATTTTTCATAAGAAAGATATATTTTCTATACTCAGCATTGTTCTTTTGTCTATCGATTTGCTTGAAGACAAGCAAAAGTTTAAGTCTAGGAAAATTTGATGTCTCGTATTTATATAGTATTTTTACTATACTTTTTATGCACAATTTCTCCTATTCTTATCATATTTTCACTTATTTTGACTTATATCCTTTTGATTGTTCAGAATCTTCACCCCCCTTCACTTTTGGCATGTTTCAAGCAAAAATGACCAAATTTTGGTAGATTTTGAGAATCCAAGTGCACAGATGAATTCTACAAGTCAAGACGAAGCTGCCCATCAAATTTCGCATAAATCATAGCTTATTTGGAAAATACAGCACGACCATATTTATTATCACGGCTGTATTTTCTAGAGAAGTATAGAAAGAAATACGGCTTGCCTATGATATTTATCCCTACCGTATTTTTGTCAGCACAAAATACCAGAAATCCACAAAAAGAAATACGGCCTACTAGTGATAAAAATCATAGCCGTAATTTGTTGAAGAAAATCCACAGAAAGAAATATGGCAGGGCCATATTTATTGTCACGGCCATATTTCTGCCAAATTTAATTCTGGAAGATAAAAGAAAATATGGCACCGCCATATTTATTTTCACAGTCATATTTTTGTCCGCCCAACTCGAGTTTGACTCGGTTTCTCGCTCGATTTGATTCCTTTTTATACCTAAATTTGGGGAAAACCTAATTAGGAGATGGGGAACTATATAAGAAAGCTTTAGATCAATTATCAAAACTTTTTGGTGGATTTACAAGGGGAATTCGACGAAGAGATGAGACCTAGGGCAAATGGCGGCGATCTTCAATTTCTGACCGGAATAGATTTGTTTTTCTGGCTAGCTGGCGTCGATCTTCATTAGGGAGCCTTGATTCTTGTCTTCTAAGTCAATTTTATATTTATTTGCTAATTTTGTAATCAAAACATGGAATTTTAAACCGTGAACATGTTGAACATATTTATTTGCTAATTTTGTAATCAAAACATGGAATTTTAAACCGTGAACATGTTGAACATATCAGCATAATTATTTTATTCAGGATTGAAGGTGTAACCCTCTATGTTTTCATGACTTGATTGTTTGTTCTCTTCTTATGAAGTAATTTACTTGTGTTAGATTTAATTATTGTTATGCTTATGTACATGTTGATTACTAGCCATAATTTGCATGCTTAAAGATGTCGCAAGAAGTACTGAGAGGTGAATTGCGACATCAGATCTATAGTTTTAGGACAAGTTGATTTGAACACAAGAATAGTTCGAATCGGCTTGAGGGATTTCATAGATTTGTCAAGAACTCATTGGGTATATCTCGAGATAATAACCACGAGACTAGGAAATTAACTTAGATAAATACCGGATTGTACTGCCTAGAGAGGGCAATCTGTACATGCAAATAAATCCCCTTCAACATAGTAAATCCTTCTTAAGTTATTCTTAATTAGAAAAGTCATGAAACATAGAGTGGTAAACCCGAAATTCTAAATTTCCATCAAATCAATTACAACCAAGGTCTGTTTTACTATTTCTTCTATTTAGTTACGATAAAACCATTCTATTTTAAATTAGTCTAGCTAACGATCTTAAGTAGAGTCAGTACTTCGTCATTGGTCCCTCTGGGATCAATATTTTTATTGCTCCAATTTGTCCATGCACTTGCGGAACAACATCAAAGACCTAGCATACTCAGTGTCCCATGGTCAAGGTAGCACGTATTGGAAACCATGCGCTGAATCAACAGGTTGTAACACTCTTCTTGCTCTGCATTGTGGAACAAGATGCCGAACTCATTCAGCGCCTAGACTAAAGGTTGCTGCTGTGTGGAGGATGATAGTCTCCTTGAAGAGGAGGGTGTGATGGGAACCCTCGGCGGCTGTGGTTGATGAGGATATGGCGGTGGCGTTGGCATATACTCGCCGTCTTCAGTGGATGAGTCAGACATGGGACGCATGGCACGAGAGACCTGTTGGTGTATATGCCCTAGGACCTAGTTCTGGCATTGTCATTATCGATGTTTGTCTACATCTGCGATTATGTACTTACATGATAATGTCCCTGGAGACAGATTGGATCTATGCTCAAATGATCGTCCCCAGTCGATGTACCAGAGTGGATATGGGACAACCCTGGTACTTGTGAGACTGGTATATGGGCTGGTTAGGCACGAGGTGCTAACGCAGACATATGGGTATATCAGTGGTGGATATACTGGACCGACCCGCTGTGAGGCAATGACTTGGTGTCACGAGTTATCCTCACAAGTGATAGGAGACTAAGGCTTCCCTCTCCTTCATCCTTCTTCATCCTTGGTGCATATACCTTGGAGGTGGCGCAAGTTGTGAAGAAAGTGGACTAAGGCTTTGATCTTCTTTCCGAGGCTAGCACCGGGCGTGGAAGAAGAGGACTCGAGGGATCCGTGTGTGTGAGACTGCAGAGGGCGCACGCTTGAGCGTCTATCTCAACATCGGCCTCATCTTGCTTTAAGTTATATTCTATCTCATAATGTCGACTCCCTCGCATGCGATCTTCACTGGGTTTTTGGGACCGGCTAGTTTCGGGGATATTTCTTTCGCTGTGCAATGTATTTGTGTAATTTCTATCTCTGAAAATTGTAAAATATCCCCGGGGTTTCCCAACAGTGGTATCAGAGGGACTTGCGAGACTCGAACAATGTAATTTCATGCTTTTCCATGCTCACATGTCATATCTCAATTTTTGCAAATTGCATGATCACATGGCGAACGATTTTTCTAAGTAGGAAAAATTAGGGTTTCTTGTTTCTATCATCTTTTCAATCTCTTTTGGATTTTTGGGTTATTTTTCTTGTATGATTTAAGGATCAAAGGCGCACGTGGTTTTGTCAAGTAGGACGGGCATTGTGTCTTCGGATTGGCCGGGTGGGTCTCTTGATCTGACAAAATTGCCAGCCGAAAGGATCTTTGAAATCATCATGAAAGTTTAATCGCAAATAACCAAAAGATTTGTGATAAGAAGATGAGGAAAATAGACTAGTTTCATGAAAAAGTAAAATTTCAGATTTTATGTTTTTCATGTGCATGTAGAATTACATGTGTATACCTTACTTGTGTATAATATTGTGATCATGAGTCAAGCCCCTTTGCATGCTTGTGATGTATCCTTGTGAGGCCTGCATGCTGCTTTTCTTTTCGCTTTTAACTAAGAAGAAGATTAGGGTGGCACATATACTTAGAGATAGGCGCATGCATGAAGCTTGTGCAACTTGCATGGTAGCGCAACAAGTTTCAAAGATGGCGCATCCTTGCATGCTATCCCTCTTGTGACTTGCTAGATGGCGCACCTTCCTTGGAGGAAGACCATGGCATTGGACGAACCTTGGGGGTGTACCCCAAGGGTTTGGGTGCTAAACCATGAGAGAAGGACCTTGGAGCCAACCTTGAAGATAGAGCTAGAGGTTGGCTAGGTTAGGGCTTGTCTTTGGGGCTTGAATCCTAGGTCAAGAGTTGAACCTCCTTTTAGCATGGGTTGGTTCAATGTCTTGAATAGGCTATGATCACATCATTCATTTATTGCTTTCGATATCTGCTAAAGCATGCCTTTTTTATCGTTATGTTATCACTATAGGATTGCATGCCTGTAATGTTAGACATAAGATAAAACTGATGAGACCTCAAAAACCCTCATAAATAAATATCAAGTCTAGTAGCCTTCTAACGCGTAGCCCTCACTAAGCTATCGATTAGTGGTGTTGTGAACTGTTTCCCACCCTCGTGGGACACACCCACTTATCTTTACAAAGTGCGTGGTGGCAATGGTTTCCCCAGTCCGTTTTAATCAGGCGCGCCTTCGCAAAGAAACTCGTTGGCCCTGGGCATAACGGTTAGGAATGGACTTGACTAGAATTCCATATGTGCTAGGCACATGATGAAACTCTAGAGGCATCATTGAGAGGTTAGGGTTTCATGCTGTATCCAGCCCTCGCTGGACATAAAATGCCTAGACTGTCTCAACAAGGGGAATTGCTTGGAGCAATCGGCCAGCGTGCCCACCTTAGGAAGCATGGGTTACTTTAGGCATCTCATCCCACCCTCGTGGGACGTGAAGCCTCATGTGGAATAAGGATTCCATCTCACTAGGAAGTCTTAAACTTCCCAATTGACTTTGTGGGTTGTCAATTCGATTAAAATAGTGGGAGCCATGATCATTTAAAACAAGTCCAGTTTAAATGATTTGAAGTAGTACTAATCTACTGTTTCTTGGTTGTTGTAGAACAATGGCAACGAACAATAGCGGTTGGTCACTGTGATCTATCCTTGAGAAGGACAAGTTGGTTGGATCCAACTTGATGGATTGGTATATTAACTTGAGAATTGTGCTCAAGCTCAAGATAAAGCTCTATGTCCTTGAGCAGCCCATTCCTGAACCACTTCCATGCTCGGCCTTAGCGGTTGAGAAGGATGCATTTGATAAGCATCAGGCTGATACTTTGGAGGTTGTACAGTTGATGCTAACCAACATGTCGCCCGAGCTTCAAGGGCAATATGAATTGAAGAGTGCCTCTGAGATTATTACTAATCTAAGACAACTCTTTAATGAATTGGTTAGGCTCAATCCTCCTAAAATTGACATTCAGCATGCTGAGCCAAAAGGCTTGACCAAGGAATTGAAATTAAAGATGGAATGGATCAGGAACAATAAGTGCTATTCATGTGGAGGGCCACCTCACATGTTGAAGGACATGGTGCGACTTCAGAATGAGGAGAAGAAAGGCTTGGCCTTAGCTTCTAGCTCAGGTATTTAGTTACAGAAGTCAACCTTTCTACTTCTATGTCATGGGTATTGTATACCGCATGTGGAGCTCATATTTGTACAAATATGCAGGGGCTCAAGAAAAGTAGATCGGTCCGGCCTAGAGAGATTGACCTACGGGTTGGAAACGGGGCACAGGTTGCTGCTGTTGCTGTAGGAGTTTTGACTCTCTCCGTGCCATTTGGACTTCAGTTAGAGTTAGATAATTGCTATTATGTACCTTCTCTTACTAAGAACATTGTATCCATTCCTTGCTTGGTAAAGAAGGGATTTAAGTTTGAAATAAATAAGAACTCTTGTTCTTATTCATTTGCAAATATGTTCTATGGGAAGGGTACTTTCTGCAATGGTCTATATGTGTTAGACATGGATAACTCTATTTGTAACATAAATAATAAAAGGACCAAATTGAGTGATTCAATTGGTGCTTTCCTATGGCATTGTCGATTAGCCCATATAAACAAGAATCGCATTCAACAACTCCATGCAAATGGATTGTTAGATTCAAGTTCCTTGGAGGAATTTGATACATGTGAGCCTTGTTTGTTAGGGAAAATGACAAAGGCACCCTTCACCAAAATTGGTGAGAGGGCAGGAGGTTTGTTGGATCTCATACATAGCGATGTGTGTGGGCCATTCAATAAGTAAGCCAGAGGAGGACACAACTACTTCATTACCTGTACTGATGATTTCAGTAGATATGGTTATGTCTACTTGATGAGACATAAATCTGAATCCTTTGAGAAATTCAAGGAGTTCAAGAATGAAGTAGAGAACCAGCTTAGTAGATCCATTAATGCTCTTCGATCACATCGTGGTGGAGAGTACCTGAGCGGTGAGTTACTTGACTATCTAAAAGAGTGTGGGATTCTGTCCCAACTCACTCCTCCTGGAACACCCCAATGGAATGGTGTGTCTGAAAGGAGAAATCAAACTTTGTTGGACATGGTTCGATGTATGATGAGTCATGCAACTCTACCTCCCTCATTCTGGGGACATGCACTTGAAGCAGCTTCTCTAATACTGAATAACATTCCATCTAAAAGTGTCTCCAAAATTCCATACAAGGTATGGAGTGGGAGACGCCCTAATCTCACTTTTATCAGAATCTGGGGATGTGAGGCTTATGTCAAACGTCAAGATTCTAGCAAGCTAGAACCTAGGTCTGATAAATGTGTATTTGTGGGGTACCCTAAGGAAACTAAGGGTTACTACTTCTATGTTCCCACCGAGAACAAAGTTTTGTTGCTCGGGGTTCTGTCTTTCTAGAGAAAGAATTTCTCATGAAAGAAATTAGTAGGAGGAAGTTTGACTTGGATGAGGTCCAAGAGCAACCACAAAATGTAGAGATGGAACTTGAGCCACCTGCACCGGTTGATGGGCAACCTGAGACTCAGACACAGGCCCCCGCGTAGGTCTGGGAGGATTCGTCGTGTACCTGAGAGGTATGGGTCGCTGCCGACTAACACGACAAGATATTCATCATTGAGCATGAACCCAAGACCTATGAAGAGGCGGTCAGTGGACCGGACTCCGAGAGATTGCTTGACGCCATGAGATCCGAAATGGATACCATGTCAGCTAACCAAGTTTGGGATTTGGTTGAGTTACCTGATGGGGTAAAACTCATAGGGTGTAAATGGGTCTTCAAGAGGAAGACAGACATAGATGGCAATGTGGTTACCTATAAAGGTAGACTAGTGGCTAAGGGATTCAAACAAGTCCACGGGGTGGACTATGATGAAACCTTTTCGCCAGTTGCTATGTTCAAATCCATTAGGATTCTGCATGCTATAGCTACATATCATGACTATGAGATATAGCATATGGATGTAAAGACAATGTTCCTTAACGGGAAGCTAACTAAGGATGTGTATATGACACAACCTGATGGTTTCATCCATCCTGCAGTGGCCAATAAGGTTTGCAGGCTAAAGAAATCTATTTATGGATTAAAGCAAGCATCTCAAAGTTGGAAGCTTCGATTTGTTGAAGCTGTGAGAGATTATGGCTTTATCAAAAGCGAAGATGACGCCTGTGTATACAGAAAATTTAGTGGGAGCTTGGTGACTTTTCTGGTCTTGTACGTCGATGACATACTGCTCATTGGGAACGGCATCCCTAGTCTTCAAGCTGTGAAGACATGGTTAGGGAAGTGTTTTGAGATGAAGGATTTAGGGAGGCCGCCTATATCCTAGGCGTGAGGATCTACAGGGATAGATCCAAGAGGCTCCTAGCTCTTAGTTAGAGTACTTACATTGATAAGGTTCTGGAGAGGTTTAGCTTCGAGCAATCCAAGAAAGGGTACCTTCCAGTGAGACATGGCCTTACTCTCTCAAAGAGCCAGTGTCCCACCACATATGCTGAGAGGGATGACATGTGTCGAGTGCCTTATGCTTCGGCAGTGGGATCGATCATGTATGCAATGTTGTGTACAAGACCAGATGTGGCTTATGCTTTGAGCATAACCTCCCGATACCAATCCAATCCTAGTTTACAGCACTGGGTGGCTGTGAAGAACATCCTGGAGTATCTAAGAAGAACTAAGGATTTGTTCCTAGTCTATGGGGGACAGGAAGAGCTCAGTATGTACACTGATGCGTCTTTCCAGTCTGACCCTGATGTCTTTAGATCGCAGGCTGGCTATGTGTTTAAGATGAATGGAGGTGCTCTTTTGATGTGGGCTCACAACACAAAACATGTAAACAATGCTTTTGAAAGATTTTTTTTGTAGTAGAATAGTAGGAAAACCACGATTAACTAACGGGTTTGGAAAATAGATGTTTTTGTATTTTATATAAGAAAACCAAAATTTAAACTACTTGCAAGAAGTGAAATTGCAGAATTGAAATGACGGGAATAATAAAGAAGAATTACAGTGGACCCATTGAGAATAGAAGGGGTCATCTTCCCGTTCTTCACCGGTCCAACTCTGATGGAAGGTGTCGGTTACACACAGGCAATACAGCAACCCACACAGGCGTGGGGGAGTTGATTAAGATTAAAGCTTTACAAAACAAAAGTGCAAGAGGGAGGTTAGGCCTCCAAGTTCTCTTGCCTAAACAAATAACGAGACTAAACTAGTTGAGGGAGGGGTGGAGAAGAGAGGGCTTGCGCCCTAAATGCGGTCTTTAGGTTCCAAACGCCTTTCTTCCTACAAGAGTCAAACAAGGTGTAGATATCTGAACTTGTAAAATAGAAGAACAAAACCGAAAGAGGGAGGACACTTATCTTAGTGATGCAACTTCAAAGAGGCATGAGACATGGTTTTTTCCTTCAAGTTGAATCTCGGCCTCTAGGGAGATCTTCTTCATCTTGATGATTGTTGGTCTTTCGGCTTCTCTTGAGGGAGAGGTGGTTCACGGTTGGGTGTGGAGGAGGGGTGAAGGTCTCGGCTATGGTGGAGAGATCAATGATGGAGGCACAAAGAGGAAGAGAAGAAGCTTTAGTGACACAAGCACCAAGAGACTAATTTTGCTAGGCAACTACTTGACAAATATCATTACTATGCTAATGCGCATGATGCATGAGGGCTACAATTTATAGGCAAGGAAACTAGGGGTTACATATGTCTTTTCCTCCCCTAGGCACCTAAGCAAAGATAAGAAATAAAATTCAACATTTAATTGCAAGAGGGCTACATGGAATGGGCGCACAAGCTGGTGGTTGTCCTTCCTTCTTTGGCCAGCTCCTTCAAGGCAAGAATTTGAATTTGAATTCAAGGGGGCTGGCACATAAGGTTTGAATTTGAACGTGGGCGGTTGGCTTTGATGAGGCTTCCATATGTGGGGAGAAGTTTGAATTCCTTCCTCAAGTGCTAGGCGCCAACTCCTTGATTCCTTGATTTGGGGAGAGGATTGTGGATCTTGATTTTGTGGCGGATTTCTTTGTTGATGTGGGCGCCCAAAGCTTGATTTGGCAAGGGAGTTGAGAATTTATGAATCCCCTTTAACTCAAGTCTTCAAAGTGGTGGAAGTTTGAACTGAGTTGAATCTTTGAACTGAGTTGAATCTGAACTTTCCTTTCTTGGAGCTCACTAGGTGAGTGACTTGTGAGCTGAATTTTGCCTATGTATTGTAGGTGCAAATACACGTGCTATGCTTCTAACCAACCATGATGCAACATTTTATTTAAATAGGAAAGTAAAACCTACATGTAACTACATGTTAGATTAGGGGTGGAGCTAACCTATCACGATGCGATGCAATGCAAATAAGGAAAGTAGGATCCTATGAGGAAAACACATACCTGAGAGGTTTCCTACGGACCCTAGTGGACCTCCTCGGGGCTGGTCTTGGCCCCCCATCATTTCTCCCCGGGTGGGAAAAATTCTCCTCTAGAGAATTGTCCTTGTACCCTTGGAGTAACTCAGGGTTGGCTTGGACAAGCTCAGCCTCAGGAAGCCAAACCTCCTCACTAGATGTGTAACGGACTCGGTAAAAGATTTGTACCTCGTCATGTGTGAGGCGAGTCTAATCTTCCAAGATGGCATCAATGGCTGGCTTGTGGGCATCAACAGGCTCCGGGGTGGGAAGTGGCTCGTGGTAAAGTGTGAGATCCTCTACGTTGACAATTGCTGGGATCCCTAGATCAGGGGGCAGATCCAGAATGTGGGCATTGTTGTTGATCTTGCTCGTGATGGTGAAGGGTCCAATCCCCTTCGCATCCAACTTGCGCCCTTGCCCTTGCATGCGCTCCTCGCGGACTCGTAGTATCACTTGATCACCTACAGAGAATGCCCTTTCTCGGCATGCCTTGTTAGCATCATCACGGTAACGATTAATAGAGTCTAACATAGTGCTATATAGCTCAAGATGAAGCTGTGAAATATGAAAAGCTAAGTCTCTAGCAGATATGGAAACAGGAAAATGCCTAGGTGTAGGGAAAAGGTCAATGGGTTTATTTAGTTGGTACCCTAAATTGGCTTGAAAGGGGGACAGGCCGGTGGTTCGGTTGGGCACACTGTTATAAGAGAACTCGGCTGTGGGTAGCAGCTTCTCCCAATTGCCAGGGTGCTCTCCAACTAGGCTCTTAAGGATACTCCCAAGTGATCTGTTGACCACTTCTGTCTGACCATCCGTCTGGGGATGATAGGTAGTGGAGAATTTTAAGTTTGTGCCTAGAAGTTTCCACAGGGTTCTCCAAAAGTGGCTGACAAACCTAGTATCCCTATCAGACACAATAGTAACAGGGGTACCATGGTGTTTAACTACTTCCTTAAATAATAGACGGGCTATATAGGAAGCATCAGAAGTTTTCCTACAGGGTAGGAAATGGGCCATCTTGGTAAACCTATCTACAACCACAAAGATAGAGTCATACTTAGAGGCAATTATAGGTAAACCGAAGATGAAATCCATGCTTAAGTCTTGCCATGGGGCTCCAGGAATGGGAAGAGGTGTGTATAGCCCAAAGTTGTGTTTCTGAACCTTAGTGGTTTGGCAAGTCTTGCAATGTCTCACTACTTTGGCTACATCCTTATAAAGGTTTGGCCAATAAAATTGCTCCTCTACCAAGGCTAAGGTTTTCTCTCAGCCATGGTGTCCCGCAGATCCTCCTCCATGGATTTCCCAAACTAGGAAGTCCCGGATAGAAGTCTTGGGCACACAGAGTGTTGGGCCAAGAAATAGGTACCCATCCCTAAGGGTATACAGAGAATGGCTATGGACATCTAAACTCATATCATGATATATAGCAGAAAAATCAAGACAATCAATATAAGTAGATTTCATGCGATCAAAGCCAATAAGTTCAACATGCAGTTTATTGATGACACCAAAATATATAGTATATTTTATATCATTTTGGATATCTTTTCATGCTAAATTGAGGATCTTTTACTTGTTTTCATGCTAAATTCATCGAATATTGCAAAGTCTACTTCTAGTTTGGTTTTTTATGATTTTTAGGTAAAAAGGCATTATTTCAAGGAGTTTTCAAGCAAAATCAAACACATAGAAGAGTTACCATCATCAAGAGGAAATCACCCAAGAAATTTCATTGAAAACAGAGCAAGTCAGCAAATTAAGTAGTGTCGTAACCTATTTTACGGTACCGTATTTTCATACGCTACCGTAAAATCTGAGCCACTGCCGTATTTTGAGGAGTTTCCGAACAGAAGGTTTTTTGGATTTTACGGCAGTACCGTAAACCAGATTACGGTACCGTACTTCAGAGGGATTCAGAACAGAAACTTTGCTTGATTTTACGGCACCATCGTAAAGGATTACACGGGCCGTATTTTCCAGTCACTTTCGAACAGAGAGTTCAGCCAATATTACGGCAGTACCGTAAACCATATTATGGTGCCGTATTTCCCAGATGACATCAGAACAGAAAACTCGACCGATTTTATGGCAGTGCCGTAAACTATTACACTACCATATTTCTGCTGTTAAACGCGATTTCCAGGTCAATTCTGAAGTTCGATTCTTGCGGAGACGATTGCGAGCAAACCAAAGCTTTATACTCGAAGCCGTAAGAAGCAATGAGGGAGACTTTTATGGGAGGATTACACACACACCGAAAGCCCCAATTTTCATCGACTGTCGAGGGAGAAATCATGATTCACGCCACCGCCTAGGGTTCCACCGCCGCGACCAATCCAGACCACGTCCGGCCGTGATTTTCATACTGAAGCTTCGTCTGGAGGAGGAGACAACGTGCCAGAAGTTTCAAAAGAGAAGGAGATCAACCGAAGGAGAATTCAAGGAAAGTAGAAGGACAGCCATTGTTCACCGAGAGCTTTTGAAATTACGGCTGTGAAATACTTCACAACCGTCCTGTATCTTCCCAAAACTCCTCTTTTACTGATTTTTGAACTTTTGAAATTATGGAATATTATATTTTCTCCACCATGCTAGCTTAAACTATTTTTTTGGGACATGGGGGAGTAATTCCCTTTTATTTTCTTAATGACTAGATTATTTTTACTTTCATCATGATTGTTCTACTTTGATAATTTTGCCTATGTGATTATTGCTCTAAGATTCTCTTTAGTTTATTTTCGTCATCATGATTTAGAGTTCTCGTAATAAGGACCGAAAGGTGACTTCCTTGAGAACTTGGAACCCTAGAACTATATGATAGGAATTTTCTTAGGATTGTTCTTATTATTTAATTTTAGTGATTTGTATTGCCATGATAACAATTACAAACTTAGGATTGAGTTATTGTGTCAAACGTGGAGATCTTGCATGAAAGTGAGGATCGGAACGTTGGAGAAACATAGGCAAAACTTGTGTTGAGACTCGGATGCACGACGGTGATCATTGAGCTTCCGCTTGAGACGATCAACTTAGAATTCGGATGCACGAAAGTGATCCTCGAGTTCTTTGATTGATGATTTACCTATCATTAGCTTGGGATGAATCTTGCGCGAAAGCGAAGATTTATTCTTGCATGGTTATCTGCATGAGAGTGAGATAATCCCTTTTTAGGTAAATTATGTCTTTATCAAAAGAATTTAATTGATGAATATCTTTGTTCATCTAGTCATGAAAATCTAAGTGAATACTGTTGGGTCCCCTTCAAGGGGGAGCGCAAAGGGGGAAATCCCTAAAGGTGGCGCATGTGTGATTCCTTTTGCAGCGGAAGATAGGGATTCAAGATCAAAATAGCATGT
>JANTFE010000951.1:2003-16169 GCA_027562315.1 Costus pulverulentus
ATATATATATATATATATATATAAAACCATCAATATCAAGTGTTTAACCTATTTAAAGTGTTCATAAACCGTATTACCTACTAGAACATCACATAAGAGTTGAGG
The DNA here is from genome assembly GCA_027562315.1 of Costus pulverulentus. NCBI lineage: Eukaryota > Viridiplantae > Streptophyta > Magnoliopsida > Zingiberales > Costaceae > Costus > Costus pulverulentus. The sequence continues at coordinate 2,109 of JANTFE010000951.1, forward strand.
ATAGTACGGTAAATCGGATTTTGAGTATAGTTTTGAACCCTCTTCATGTTATACACTTAGCCATTTGCATTGAAAAAATTTTTGGCGGAGGTCCCTTCTGCGCGTGATCGCAGTAGGGACGCGCCTTGTTTCAGACACAAACGCAAATAAGCAAATTGTAAAGCATAAGTCTATTACACGTAAACCGTCAACGTATACGAAAATAACTTACCCGATCGTGCATTGATGCTCATGAAAAAATTATCCATGTTAGTCAACATTACCTCCTCGAAGCCGCACGCCACTGCCACGTCTCTGCCACGCTTGTCGCATGAGGGGAAGCACCGACCTTTGCTTGCTTCCAGGTTGGGAGGAATGCGCCGCTCTCGCCTCTTGTCTCCGCCATAGCTCACGGAGAAGGAGTAGCGTGGAGAGGTCGCTCGTGGAGGGAAACTCTCGCACTCGTGGAGAAGACCTCACTGCCTCGTCTGCCGAACACGCCTCTCTTCTTCCCTTTGCTTCCGCCTGCGCCAGTGTAGGACAACCGCCGACGACGACAGAGCCGCCGTCGCCTTCGATCCTTTCGCCGGAAGAGCAAGGATTATCGTCACACGTAGAGCAGGATTGTCGGTGACGCACGCGACCCACGTCGTCGGCAACAGCCGATGCACCCACAAACGCCGCCGGCGTCGGTTGCCACACACGTCCCGACTGCCCTAAAAGCCTCACGACAAGTGGCGCCGCACTCTACCCACGTCGCCTGCAGCCGCTTGTCTCATGCAAACCACATCGCACGCCGAGCACGACCCGCTCATGCCTTGATCCGCGAGCATGAGCCATCAGACGTAGCACGTCGCACGAAAGCAAGCCCTCGTCGCATGGCCATAAAAAATTCGCCAGATGCCTTCGCCCCCCTTCGCTGGTAGCCGGAAAACCATATGCTGCCTTTCTTACACGCCCCACGACGCCGGCAGTAGCGAACCACACGCGACCTACGTCACTTGGCCGTTGTCGTCGCCCGCTTAAGCACGTCCCCGGAGCAACTGCGGAGTGCATTCGACAAACATCGGCCGCCTCTTCGCCGCACGCGGATGCACCGCAAGCAACAGCCATCTTCACGAGACCTGCTCGAACGTCATCGCCATGCAGCCGCTCGCACAAGGAGATGGTCAGCACAGCCGCCTGGAGCTAAATGAAAGGAAGCAGTAGCAGCCACCGCCTCGCTCGCCAGCAGCTCCCAGCGACCCACGTCACACGGCCGAAAAACTGCCCTGCAGGCACTGGAGCGGCGATTCTGTCGGCGATGACTCTGCCCAAGCTACTCGCATGAAGCGCTGACTATGGAATCGGTGGCTTGTGCAATCAGAGAGGATTTTGGCAGAACCCCAAATTTGAGCATGGCAGTGGCGTGCGGCTTCCAGGAGGTAACGCTAACTAACATGGGTAATTTTTTCATTTGCATTGGTCTTGTGTTATAAATTCTTGCATTTCATATTGTAGTATCGCTCTTCCTTCAGCGGGAGGTTGCTTTGTGAATGAATATTCAACATGTCAAATCGATCATCCTGTAACAGGAGTCACAGTAAGATGATTTTATGTCGATTCCTAATGAAGCTGAATATTGTTATGGCAGACCAAAAGAAATATGGCACACTTATAAAGGGTCTTTCCAAAACAAAATACATTTGAGTAATGCCATAGAAAAAAAGAGGTCAAATCGCAGACCCATTCTTAGATCTGCGAATAATTGAACAATTCATATCTAGTCTTAATCATTTGTCTTAAATGTTAGCAAGTATAACACATCAAATATGCACTGCTATTCGCATTAGGCTGTGCAGTCACTACCACATCAATTGACCACCCACCCACGCAATTGACGAAGAAAAAAAAAAAATCAGTGGATAAGACTTGACTCTCACCGCATCACCCACCATTTGGCCTGCGTCTTAGGCTTTTCCTTGTGTGCCAAGATAAACATCCTCGGACGATATATTAAAAATATAAACTATTTTTGACGAACGTCACCGACACCACGCGGCACCGCCCCGCCGGCCGAGTGTTCACCACCTCATGTTCCATCCACTACACTGGATGCTTTTTTTCTCTTTATTCAAAAGTAGCAATCATTACAACCAATTAAGATGATATACTCAAATTATTACATCAATCGTCCAAAGAATTCCAATCAATTCAGGGTGAGGGAAAAAAAACAAAAAGAGGCTAAAATGGATTAAGATGGTAGACCTTGAAACTGTACCTTCAAATTGGGAGCGATCAATTCGCCTCTATATCGTCCAATTCCAGATTTTGATATGAAGTTTCACCTTGCATTTGGCCGTTCCCTTGGAAGAGGCGGCGCTGGAGTTGCTCTTGGTAACCGCCGCCTCGATCCCGTCACATGAAACTCGGATCCCGATGCGTTTTGATTTGAAGCCTCCGATCTTAACTCCGACCTTGGTATCGAGATCAATCTCTAGAGGATAGGTCTTCTTCTTCCTCAGATCGGACGCCTCCGACGGATCAAGGCTCCGCCCCGTGCTCGAGACTCTGGCTTTCAGCACCGTGGTGTTCTCGGTGTTATGGACGAAGCCCGGGATAGTCCCTTCGCCGATCGTGACCCCTCCGGAGACGGCGGAGATGGCGACGTCCTCGTAGATGAAGACGAGTTTGCGGTTGGGGTTGCGGGCAGTGATGGAGAGGTCGAGTCGGGAGGTGAGGAGGTCGGCGGAGGAGAGGTTAAGCGCGGAGAGGCGGAGGGAGGAGACGGAGAAGGAGGGGCGTTGGGGGTGATAGAGGACGTAGAAGACGCCGGCGACGATGGCCGCAAGGAAGACCAAAGCGATGAGGAGGAGGGTGAGCCAGAGGCAGCAGGAACAGCAGCAATTCCGGCGGTTCCGGCGCCTGCGTGGAGGCGGCGGCTGGGGGCGATAGGGAGGGCGGTACTGCTGGGCCTTGTTGGGCGGGAAGGGGGGACGGGCGGCGTTGCCGTTGGAGGTCGAAGTACCGTTGACAGCAGCAGCGCCGTTGACGGCCCGGGGAGGAGCACTGGCGTTGGGCGGCTTCGATGCCTCCATCTCGCTATCTTTCTCTCTTTAATCTGGAGAGCAGCGGATAATAAAATTAGCTACAAATTCTCAATCTGGAGACACTTGCAGTTACTGAAAGGATAGCAGAGCTCACAAACTTTCTGCTTTTATTACTGGACGCGAAGGAAGGGACACAAATTATAGTGTAGTGGATGTGACCCGTTCGATGGAGATCGAACGTGTCAAGACGGGCTACGTTGTAGGTATGGTCAGTGGGAGTGAGTCTGAGTAAGAAAGGGTGAAGGTGTGTGAGTAATGCGGGGCAGATGGCAGACGGTGTGATTAGTTGGTGTTAGTAGTCAATTTGTCAGTTTTGAATGTAACGCCGATGAAACTAATATGGAAGGAAACAAATAGAAAAGAAAAGTCTCTATGACGGTGAAACAAAAAAAAAATATTTATTTGTAAAGGCACTTTATTATATATATATATATATATTATATGGAAAATTTGTATTTGCCACTTTTAAAATAATTAACGCTCTATATAGCAACAAAAATATTAATAATATTTCAAAATAATTAATAAATATATTTATTAATTATTTATAATATTATAAAAAAATACTTTTATTATTAAAATCACTTTAATAATATTTTTTAAAAAATATATAATAAAATATTGTATAGATATGTAATACCCAAGGTATAGCTTGAGGTCTCATGTCAACATAAGCCACCTATCCACAAGGTTAAATGGAGTCTATGGCTATCTTAACCCAAGGATACCTTCTAACAATATGATGTAGACAAGCTCAAAGCAAGTCAGCTCAGCTAACTCTGCTAGTTTACTCTAAAGCTGAAAAGTCAGTTCAAAACTTAGTAGAAGTGTTCTAACTCTCCTACTGTCACGCCCTAATTCCTCCCAGCCTCCACGTCAGCCTTCCCTCGAAATTAAGCACCTGAAAATCAAAATCTCCCTCGTTGCTCGTCGGAGAAGGATTATCGACTCAGGCAAAGAAGGGTGTGTAGCAGGGAAGAGCTCGCACCTCCCCTCAACCCACGTCGCCGCCGAAAGTCGCCATCAGATCATCGTCGCCAACGATAATGAAGAAGGAGAAGGGGTGTCGCACTACAAAATCAGAGAAGACGAATAGTGAAGGGGGGAAAACTCGCCTTTATTCACATCAAAAGTTACAAAAACCTCTCTCTCTCTCTCTCTCTCTCTCTCTCTCTCTCTCTCGTCAGTGCCTGATACTCGCTGCCGATTATAGTTCGCTCAGCTCCATCTCCGCTCGCCGTTCGATGCTAGACGTCGCCATAGAAGATCTCTCTACTCTTGCTCCGGATCTCCTCTCTAGATCTCTCTCGTAGGCCTCACTCCCTCCTCTACTTCGTCCGCTTGTCGGACTTTTACAGGAGAAGGGACGCTCGCCCCCGTGAACAGCGTCTGCTGCCTCTTATCTCCACTGGACTCGCTCGTCACCGCTACTTTGAAGATCTTTGTCTGACTCTTCTGCTGCAGAAAAAGCTGCCTCCCACGTTCGATGATCTCATGGTGTCGCCTCCAACTACCCTGTTGGAGACGATGTCTTCTGCCGCTCATCCATGTCTCCTCAACAAAGTTGCGTCTGCCTCATCAACGCAATGCAATCGTCATTGCTTAGTTAAATTAGGTGTTGACCCAATTTTGACCTAGATTTGGGCTCTGCACCAGGCTCTATTTTGCGCCCGTGTCATGGGCTTGGGCTTCCGCCCAGCCCGAGTTTCAACTAGTCCAACCCAAAGAGATATGGGCATTACACCTACCATAGAAGTCTTGCCATCTATTCTTCTTGTAAAAATTGACCACACATCAACTCAAATCAAAGGGAAATTGCCATCCATCAAGAATCAAATCCATATCCAATCAAAATCCCACAAATCAAGGAGATCAATCAAAAGAGATTTGCCATTATAGGAAACAAAGCTAACCTCTCTTCAATTTGAACCAAAACAAGAGAAATCATCTTGACAGGCCAAAGCTAAGAAGGAAACTACAATAAGTAGCTTTGCAAAGAATTCAATGTATTGGGGAAAAATCACAGGTAGATAAAAGATACACAAAGCCTTCAAGAGGATCCATTCGAGATGAGCTAAAGGGCATGACAGTAATTTTACCTTTTGATGCAGGGTGGGAATCATGCAAACAATGCCTTTGAAATAATTTTTATAATAAGATATATTAAGAACCCAAGTTATACTAACGTGTATGGAAACTATATTTTTATATCTTTATTTAAAAACTCAAAATTACAGACGCAGTTCTAGGAAAAATGGTAAATCTACATATGCAATTCTAATAAAGTAGTAAATGACGAAATCGTAAAGAGTGCTATCTTATGTACATATGCAATGCTACCGCAAGTGCACGGTTTTATGGAAGTAATAAAAAGATTATTATTTCCAACGAGGATCTTGTTGGTGTATATGCCCTTTGGACTAGTTGTTAGTCTATCTTATGTACTATTTGACATTGATATCTTATATATATCATTCTCGCATTATCATTATTATGCTTTGCTAACATTGCGATTATGTGCTTACATAATAATATCCCTGAAGATAGATTGTATCTGTGCTCAAACTCTATCCCCAGTCAAGTACTTGAGTGGATATGGGATAGCTTTAGTACATGTGAGACTGGTATATGGGCTCGTTAAGCACGAGGTGCTAACACAGCAATATGGCCATATCAGTGGTGGATATACTAAACCGAACCGCTATGAGGCTCTAACTTGGTGTCATGACTTAAACTCACAAGTGACAGCAGATGCATTGATCCTTTGACTTGAGGTCATTGACTTTTCCATGTGGTTAGAAACATGTTTTGATACAACCTAACACATCAACGTAGTTGGGATGTCATAATAGTTATCATTGAGTATGTCACAACCCATATGAGAAGATCAATAGACAGATATAGGATTTGCCCCTTCCTAAGGGAAGCTTGATATCCATAAGGCCCTCCTATGGTTCTATGACTGAAAGTATATGGCCATACCCAGGTGAGAACCTTATTTAGTTATGACCATGAGATTGGGTGAAAAGAAGTGGTGACAGACTTGTCCAATCGAATATCAGTTTGGCAAAGAGACTATAATGCATAGATATCTTGTTCCAATAATGGGGATATCGATGTCGATATCCATTCCGAATACTTGGGTAGCAGCGATGCACTGCTAGGTGCCACTCACTACTTGTGATGACCTAAGTTCATCACCGCCAATGTCAAAGGAACCTACAGGGTCACACACTTTGATGCTTGAGTTTTTGAATTGGGTAGCCTTTGGATCGTGTTATTTCATAACTCGGATCTATTTGGGAAATTTTATCACCGCCAATGGCCAGATGAGATGGAGTAAACTTATTGGAGCCAAACTTTATTTTTGGCATATTGATCAAAAATTAACCATGGTTAGCCTCATTTAACCTTGGGTTACATTGGATTGGATCCAATGACTTGGTTAACATGCATCATGAAGTTTGGGCTAGGCCCATTACCCAATGGGGCTTGCTAATAAGTTGTAATTAATAAATAAGTGGGCTAAAGGGTATAATAGGAAAGAATTAATCGTATAGGCACATGAAGAGTTATAGTAGGACTAGGATTGGCGCCTATGGCCATGATTAATATCTCCCAAGTGATTGATTGAGATTGGATTTGATTTAATCATTTGAGATATTAATTGGATTGTGATAGGCATATATGGGCTGATTGTTAGCATAACTACAGTCCTAATTGGATGAGGACTTGCGCCCAAGACATATTAGGCAATCTATCATGATGCTTTGACTAGGTCTTATTGCATGCATGGAATAATTGCCTCATATGGCATAGATTGGGCCTATATGGTATGAGCTTGGTTAGGCAAGGCTTATGTGCATATGAGATTAAGGATTTGATTGAAATAATTGATTGAATAATTCCCTTAATCCAAGTCCTAATCACCTATACCTTCCAATTAACCCAAACCGCCTCTTGCTCTTATAAAAGAGACCCTAGCCGACTCCCTTGCATGCACAATCTCTTGGAGGCGTGGACATCAAAGGGGGCACAAGCTTAGGAGATCTTCTTCCATCATAGATCGCACGCACCCTTACTCTTTTTCCCTTGGCACAAGTGAAGCAAGGCTTAGCGGCATCCTTTCGTTCTTCTTCCTCTTGGCGCATCCTCCTCCTTTTGGGTGGTGCAAGTGATCAAGGACTCCCTTGGCGTGGATCTTCTTCCCGAGGCTACCACCGGGCGTGGAAGAAGGGAACTCAAGCATCGGCTGTGTGCGAAACTGCAAAGGGTGAACACTTGGGTGCCTACATCAACTTCTCCATCAATTGCATTGGGATACTATCTCTTACTCACTGTGTCGACTCCCTCGCTTGAGTCGATCTTCTGGGTTTTTGGGATTAGCCTATTTTGGGAATTTGCTTCTGCTGTATGTATCTGTGTATATATGTAAAATTTTAAAATCCGTGGGGTTTCCCAACAGTGGTATCAGAGGCACTTGCAAGACTTGAACGGTGTTTTATGCTTTGATTATATGCTCACATGCCATATGTATTTTTCTTTAAATTTGCATATGATGACTCATGGTTTTTCTAAGTAGGAAAATTGTAGGATTCTTGTTCCTATCCTCTATTCGATTTCTTTTGGTTTTATGCTTTCTTCACATATTAGGATAGACCCATATGTGGAAGAAATAATTTCAACTCTCATGGTGGGATAGACCCATCATGAAAGACTTGTTGAGATTATGCAGGGCATGGTCTAGGTGATTGCCCTAATCTTAGCAAGTTAAGGATTGCAAGAAGGGCAACGGGTATGCCACTTGTAGACTCCTGACAGAAACAAATAACCAAATGATTTGTGATAAGAGGTTGAGGAAAAGAGACATGTTTTGAAGAAAAATTAAAATTAAAATTTTATATTTTTGCATGAGCATATAGAAAAGCATGAGATAGGAATCTTGTTTGTGCATGGTGTTGTGGTCATAGTCAAGCCCCTTGTATGCATGTGATGTATTTGTGTTAAGCCTGTGTGCCACTCCTTCTTTTTCTTTATTTTGTAAATTGAAGATTAAGGATTTATCATCACCATTGGTGCATCCACCTTGCTTGGAGCAACTTGAAGGTGGCGACATCAAAGAGGGCTTGGCCGAACCTCTAGGAGTGCTTCTAGGTTTTCCTAGAGATGCTTCTAGGGTTTGAGAGCTATCCCTTGGATTGGAGAACCTTGGAGCCGAGCATGGATAAAGATGTTAGTGGCGGCTAAGTTAGGTCTTATTTTGGGGGCTTGTCACGTAGGTCAAGCATTGAACAATTTTGGCATGTATTGGTTCAATGTGTTGATTAGGCTATGACTACATCATCTTTTATTGATTTCTTTATCTGCAAAAGTATGCCTGTGATGTTTTATCTTATTGTTATCACTATAGGATTGTGTGCATGTAATGTTAGACAAAAAACTAAAAGGATGAGACCTCAAAAACCCTCAAATAAAATATGAAGTATCAAATAAGTGGTATTGTGCACTATTTCCCACCCTCTGGGACACACCCACTTATCTTTAGAAGGTGCATGGTGCCAATGGTTTCCCAGTCTAGTTTTAACCTGAATGTGCCTTCGCAAGGAAACTCATTGGCCCTAGGTATAAAAGTTAGGAATAGACTTGACTAGTTTTTCACATATGGTGGCCACATGTTGTAACTCTAAAGGCATCATTGAGAGGTTAGTATTTCATGCTTTTTTTAGCTCTCGCTAGACATGAAAGGCCTAGACTGTCTAAATAAGGGGAATTGCTAAGTGCAATCAGCCGGCATGCCCACCTTAAAAAGCTTGGGTCACTTTGTGCATCTCATCCCACCCTCCTGGGACGCAAAGCCTCATGTGAAATAAAGATCCCATCTCACTAGAAAATTTTAGATTTGCCGATTGACTTTCTGGGTTATCAATTCGATTAAAATCTTGGGAGCTATGATCATTTAATACAAGTCCAGATTAAATGATTTGAAGTAGTACTAATCTGCTTTTTTCTTGGTTGTTGTAGATCAAATGGCAACGAACAACAGCGGATTAACACTATGATCCCTTCTTAAGAAGGATAAGTTGGTTGGTACCAACTTTATGGACTGGCCTTGGAACTTGAGGATAGCCCTCAAGCTCGAGAAGAAGTTGTATATCCTTGAGCGCTTTTTCTATGCCTCCTGCACCTAATGCCTGAGTGGCAGACAGGGATGCTTTTAGAAAGCATCAAGATGATACTTTGGAAGTTGCATGTCTCATGCTAGCCACTATGACACCTAAACTTCAGGTGCAATATGAGGAGCAGAATGCTTTTCAAATGATAACACATTTGAAATAGATGTTCGAGGCTTAGGCTATAACTGAGAGATATGACATCGCCAAAGCAGCCTTTTGGTGCAAGTTATTGGAGGGTGCTCTAGTGGGACCCCATGTACTCAAGATCATTGGGTATGTGGATCATCTCAAGAGACTGGGACACACAATCAATAATGAGTTGGTCACAGATCTTATTCTGTAGTCCCTACCTTCTAGCTTCAGTCCATTTATTATAAATTTTAACATGAATTGGATTGAATGCATGAGGGAGGAGCTGTTGAATATGCTATAGATAACTGAGCGAGAAATGGTCAAACAAAACCCAACTCTGTTCTTTTGGTTTCTGCAACCAACAAGATGACAAAGAAGGGTAAGGCACGTGCGAAAGGCAGTGTCAAGGGTCTGACCAAAGCACTGAAAAAGAAGGTGAAGAAGACAAAGGAACAGAGGTGCTTCCACTGTGGCGAGCAGGGTCAATAGAGAAGGGACTGCAAATAACTTTAGAATGAGGAGAAGAAAGGCAAGCCCTTGTCTTCTAGCTCAGGTATTTATATTACCGAAGTCAACCTTTCTACTTCTATGTCATGGGTATTGGATACTGCATGCGGAGCTCATATTTGTACAAATATGCAGGGGCTCAAGAAAAGTAGATCGGTGCGGCCTGGAGAGATTGATCTACGAGTTGGACACGGGGAACAGGTTGCTGCTATTGCTATAGGAATTTTGATGCTCTCCTTGCCATCTAGACTTTGGTTAGAGTTCGATAATTGCTATTATGTACCTTCTCTTATCAAAAATATTGTATCCAACCCTTTCTTATCAAGGAAAGGTTTTAAGTTTGAAATAAAGGAGAACTTTTGTTCTATTTCATTTCCAAAAGTATTTTATAGGAAGAGTACTTTATGCAATGGTTTATATGTCTTGGATATAAATGGCTCTATATGTAACATAAATAATAAAAGGATCAAACTGAGTGGTTTAGTTGCTGCAAACCTTTCGCATTGTCGATTAACCAATATAAACAAGCATCGCATTCAACAACTCCATGCAAATGGATTATTAGATTTAACCTCCTTAGAGGGGTTTGATACTTGTGAGCCTTGTTTATTGGGGAAAATGAGAAAAGCGCCCTTCACCAAGATAGGTGAGAGGGCAGGAGGTTTATTGGATCTCATACATAGCAATATGTGTGGTCCATTCAGTAAGGAAGCTAGAGGAGGGTACAACTACTTCATCACATTTACTGATGACTTCAGTAGATATGGTTATGTCTATTTGATGAGACATAAGTCAGAATCCTTTGAGAAATTTAAAGAGTTCAAACATGAAGTAGAGAACCAGGTTGGTAGATATATTAAAACTCTTTGATCAGATCGTGGTGGAGAGTTATTTCACTATCTTATAGAGTGTGAGATTCTATCCCAACTCACTCCTTCTGGAACACCTCAATGGAATAGTGAGTCTGAGAGAAGAAATTGAACTTTGTTGGACATGGTTCGATCTATGATGAGTCATGCAACTCTACCACCCTCATTCTGGGGTCATGCACTTGAAACAACTTCTCTCATACTGAATAATATTCCATCTAAGAGTGTCTCCAAGATTCCATATGAGGTATGGTGTGGGAGACGCCCGAATCTCTCTTTTATCAAAATCTAAGGATGTGAGGCTTATTTCAAGTGCCAGGATTCTAGCAAGCTAGTACCCAGATATGATAAATGTGTGTTTGTGGTGTATCCTAAGGAAACTAAGGGATACTACTTCTATATTCCCACATTGAACAAAGTCTTTGTTGCTCGGGGTCTTGTCTTTCTAGAGAAGGAATTTCTTATGAAAGAAGTTAGTGGGAGGAAGTTTGACTTGGACGAGGTCCAAGTGCAACAGCAAGACACAGAGATGGAACCTAAGCCACCTGCACCGGTTGTTGTAGCGGAGCCTCAGACACAGGTCCCGCATAGGTCTGGGAGGATTCGTCGTGAACCTGAGAGGTATGGGTCACTACCGACCCAACACGATGGGATCTTCATCATTGAGGATGAGCCCAGAACCTATGATGAGGTGATCGTTGGACCGGACTTTGAGAAATGGCTTGAGGCCATTGTTGGGAAACCCCAGGGACATTTTATAATTTTTCATAGTTATAAGCATACATACATTCATTGCACAGCGGAAGAATATCCCCGAAACAGGCCGGTCCCAAAAACCCAGTGAAGATCGCAAGCAAGAGAGTCGACACGATGAGTTAGAAAATACCTTAGAGCAAGATGAGGTCGATGTCGTGATAGGCGCCCAAGTGTGCGCCCTCTGCAGTCTCACACACACGGATCTCTTGAGTCCTCTTCTTCCACGCCCGGTGCTAGCCTCGGGAAGAAGATCCAAGCCTTAGTTATCTTCTTGAATGCTTGCGCCACCTCCAAGGTAGAAGCACCAATTGATGAAGAAGAGAGGAAAAGGGAGAATGCCGCCAAGCCTTTACTTCTCTTGCGCCAAAGGAGGAAGAAAGGAAGAAGCTTGCGGCTATGGTTTGATGGAAGAAGATGGTTGCGCCAATGCCACTTACTCTCGCCCTCTTGATGTGTTCATGCCTCCAAGGAAGAACAACAGGTAAGAGGGGGCGACTAGGGTCACATATATAGGGCAAGAGGCGGTTAAGGGAAGGGCCAAGATCATGACAGGTGTAGGGCTAGGATGAGGAGGTTTGAGACAAGGAAAGTCTCCAAGACTTTACCATAAATTCCATTCAACCTATCCATAATTGCCCAAGTGCTATATCAGCCCAAGACATGCCTTAGAGGCATGCATTCCATCCAAGGAAGAGAGGGGAGGCACCCTTTACTTCCATAATGAAACAAAGGCGCCAACATGACCCCATTATCCCCTAAGCGCTTAATGGTTCATGTTTCTCCCCATTATACCCTTTTAGCCTTTCATCTCTTCATGAGAACTTATTATTGGGCGTCATTGGATAATGAGCTAGCCCAAACTCCATTACATGGGTTGGTTAAGCACTTGGATCCAATCCAATGCAACCCTAATCCAAATGTGACCAACCATGGTCAAATACGGGTCAACCTGCCAAAAATGAAGTTTGGCTTCAATAACATTCTTCCATCTCATCAGGCCCATTGGCGCTGATGAAATCTCCCAATTAGATCCGAGTTATCCAATAACTCGATCATAAGGCTTCTCGATCAATACGAGAACTCAAGTATCAAGGTGTGTGACCCTGTAGGTTCCTCTGACGCTGGCAGTGCTGACCAAAGGTCACCACAAGCAGTGAGTGGTACCTAGCAGTGCATCGCTGCTACCCAGGTTATTGGAATGGATATCAACATCGACATCCCCATCATTGCAACTAGGTATAGATGCATTACAGTCTATTTGCCGAACTGATATCCGATTGGACAAGTGTGTCACCACTTGTTTTCACCCAATCATATGGCTATGACTAAAACAGGTTCTTACCTGGGTATGGCCATACACTCTCAGTCATAGAACCATAGAGGAGCTCCATGGATATCATACTTCCCTAAAGAAGGGGCAAATCCTATGTCTATCCATTGACCTTCTCATATGGGTCGTGACATGCTCAATGACAACCGTTATGACCTCCCAACTACGGTGAGATGTTAGGTAGTATCAAAACAAGTCCCTAACCATATAGAATGATCAATGACCTCAAGTCAAGGGATCAATGCATCTCCAATTACTTGTGAGGATAACTCATGACACCAAGTCATAGCCTCACAGTGGGTCTTTCCAGTATATCCTCCAATGATATACCCATGTGTCTGCGTTAGCACCACGTGCCTAACCAGCCCACATACCAGTCTCACAAGTACCATAGCTGTCCCATATCCACTAAGGTACATCGACTAGGGACTATAGTTCGAGCACAGATCCAATCTGTCTCCAGGGACATTATTATGTTAGTACATATGCGCAGATGTAAACAGACATAGATAACGACAATGCCAGAATGATATAAATATCAAGGTCAAGTAGTACATAAGTGGACCAGAACTAGGTCCTAGGGCATATACACCAACAATCTCCCACTTGCACTAAGACCTAGAAGTTGAGCAATCTCAACCCCATATCTCTAGCGTGACCATCATGCTTCTGCTGCGCTAAAGCCTTGGTCAATGGGTCTGCCAGATTGTTCTCTGTGTCTACTCTACTAATCTCGACATCACCTCTATCAATGATCTCTCTGATCAGGTGAAATCTTCTGAGTATGTGTTTGGATCTTTGATGAGACCGTGGTTCCTTGGCTTGTCCAATTGCTCCATTGTTGTCACAGTAGAGTTCAATGGGATCCATTGCACTAGGGACCACCTGAAGTTCACATAAGAACTTCCTTATCCAAATGGCTTCCTTGACTGCCTCAGAAGCGGCCACATACTCAGCCTCGGTTGTAGAATCTGCTATGGTGGATTGCTTGAAGCTCTTCCAGCATACAGCACCTCCATTCATCTTGAACACATAGCCGGCCTGCGATCTAAAGTAGTCAGGGTCAGACTGGAACAATGCATCTGTGTAGCCCTGCACACTGAGCTCTTCCTGTCCCTCATAGACCAAGAACAGATCCTTGGTTCTTCTCAGATACTTTAGGATGTTCTTTACAGCCACCCAGTGCTGCAGACCTAGATTGGATTGGTATCGGCTGGTTATGCTTA
>JANTFE010009459.1:0-13247 GCA_027562315.1 Costus pulverulentus
TCTCTCGCATGGATCCTTGGGAAAGGAATGTGTTTCGGGTGTAATACTTCTTCCGCTGCGTCCTGGGACTGCAAAAATTTTAAATTACACCCGGCATTCCCTAACATAGTTCTATGACTGAAAGTGTATGGCTATACCCAGGTGACAGCCTAATTTAGTCATGACTATGTGATTGGGTGAAAACAAGTGATATCAGCTTGGCAAAGGGACTATAATGTATTTGTACCTAGTTCCGATGATGGAAATGTCAATGTCGATATCTATTCCAATGACTTGGGTAGTAGCGATGCACTACTAGGTGCCACTCACTGCTTGTGGTGACCTAAGGTCAGCACTACCAACGTCAGAAGAACCTACAGGGTCGCACACCTTGATACTCGAGTTCTCATATTGATCGGGAAGCCTTATGATCGATTTATTGAATAACTCGGATCTATTTGGGAGATTTCGTTAGCGCCAATGGGCCTGTTGAGATGGAAGAGAATTATTGGAGCTAAACTTCATTTTTGGCAAGTTGACCTGAAATTGACCAAGATTGGTCACATTTGGATTAGGGTTGCATTGGATTGGATCCAATTGTTTAATCAACCTATGTAATGAAGTTTGCGCTAGCTAATTACCCAATGAGGCCCAATAACAAGTTTTCATGAAGAGATAATAGGCTAGAAGGGTATAATGGGAAGAAAACTTCTCCCATTGGCGCCTATGGGTATAATGGGGAGAAGTTGGCGCCTTTCCTTCATTAGGAAGCTTTAGGCGCCTCCCTCCTCTACCTTGGATGGTAACTGATGTAGGACAGAAGCATGTGACAATGATACTACTTTAAAATTCAATTATTATTATTATTTATTTTATTTTTAGAGGAACCAAAATTCAGAAATCAGTCAGAATTCAGTGCTACTGAAGAATCTCATTTATGAAAAGTAGCTATGCTTTGTAGGAAAAATCCATAGATCTAAAATTTGAACCTATTATATCAAGATGTAGAACAAAAGTAGTTCTTTAAAATCGTGTAAGAATTATAGCGTGAAGAACTATCAGGCATATATAATCACTGCAACAATATAGCTAATCAAATTGGAAAATTAAAACTGCACTGAACTGTTTCAGATAGCAATTGTTGCAATGCCTCATAGGTTGAACTGTTGAACTTGGGATTGCATCAACTAGTCCACATGAAAGAGCAAGATGTGTCCGTCATTATCTGACCAAACTTCAAGACCTTTGTTACACTGATTGCTTAAAACACATGCAAAAAGAGGGCTAGTCAGATTAGTCGATGAAACAATTGTAGGAAATGTATTAGTTATCAAAAGTTGCCAGGTATCTTTGGTTGATCTGTTGAGTATGAGTTCGGCTCGAATGGTACAACTGATAAAATAGGATTTGTTCTTCCTAATCGTGCCAACTGATAAACTACCTGCAAGAACAAGGTTAACTAGATTAGCAAGCAGAACTGTAGCAGGAAACACGAGGATATGTAGAAGCAGGGTGCGCGCCGATCAATGACGCCGGAGAATGGGTTGCTCGTTAGAGGCATAGGGGATCAAGGAGGATGAGGCAGCATTGATATCATCGATGCATGGATGGCTAGTGGAGGAGGCGAGGGTGGCGTCTAAGCACTGGCGGAGGCGGTGACGATGCGGGTTGTCGAACGGAACAGGGAAAGGCTGGCGAGCATAGCAGGGTCGGCCATTGTTCGTCTGGTAGTGGATGAACCCCGAACCTGCTACTACTGGAGGTTGCTGCGGCGATGGCGAAGAGGTGGCCAGATTTTCGGGTCGAATGGTGGCCGGTCGGAGGAGAGCGACGATGAATGGCGGAACTAGGGCAGAAGGCTGGCGAGAACAGGGAATTCGAACAGAAGTTCGATTCCGGTGATCCGACGGGTGGATGGCCCGATGCCGGTGGCCATGGCTTCGTATTGGGGAGGAAGAGGAATGACCAAAGTTTCGTGAGAATCCGACTGGTGGATCGTCGGCGGCGAGCTCTCGAAATTTTGAAATTCTGGAAATACGGAATCGTGAATGGTTGGTTTGATTTCTGGAGGAAGGAGAGGGTTGAGAATAGAGGAAGAGAGGAGGATATGAGGGCTCGGCCCTAGAAGGAGAGGAAGAAGAAGAACATCCGATAGAAAAAGGAATTATACTAGAAAACTATTTCATTACTCAAATTCATCAAGATCTGCCTTTTACAATGATGCACGAGAGATACATATAGGCTCAAGCTTTTGCAGGCGAACGTTCCTTTTTGAGCATAAAGACGTTGAGGAGCTTTGGGCTGAGTGAAGATAGCTGCAAGGAGACGTTGGAGTTTCCATCTTTGCAGCAATGAAGAGACGTTGAAGATTAGGCGTTGCAACTTCCATCTATGTAGTGATGAAGATAAGCGTTGATGTGCGCTTGATGTAAGTCCCTACTTGGCTGCCTGCTGGCGCTGTTTATTTCCTTCGTAGCTTGTGTGGGTGTTTGTGGAATTTCATTGGGATGAATGCAGCAGCTTTATTCTTCCGTCTTGAGTTTCTTCAACGAGTTGAAGTAGTTATTTTCCCTTTATTGGGATAGCATTATGAGTTAACTTGCTAGCTTATTTGAGAGCTTCTAGGCCCTTGACTAGGGTAGTCGTAGGCTCCATTTGTATCTTCGAGGTCTGTGGTCTCTGCCTCCATCAGTAACCTTGCCTCTATGGAAAAGGATGGGGCGCATGAGGCATGTTGGACATGTATGGAAAGTGCTTGGTGATTAGGAGAGGTTTATGGAAATTCCTTGGAGACTTTCCTTACCTCAAACCCTAATAGCGACCAAGCCCTAACCCTTGCTGCATACACCCTTCATGACTTGCGCCAACACAATTGCCTTTGCCGCCCACTTTGCTATATATATGTTGTGATATGCGAGAGCCTCTTTAGAATAATCACATTGGCATGAGCAAGCGTAAGAGCGAGAGCAAGAGTAAAGGTGTTTGGCGCATCCTCTTTCTTCCATAGCCGCAAGCTTCCTCTTTGCTTCCTCCTCTTGACGCAAAAAGTTGGAAGGCTTGGCGGCATCTTCTTCCTCCCCTCCTTCCATTGGCGCATTATCGAAGTAATAAAAAGATATCATTCCCAACAAAGATTATGTAGTTAAATACCAACTCTTCATCTTGTTTAAATCGAGGCAAAATCTAATAAGTGGTTGTGTTGAATTTCTAAGCACGAATAATTCAAAAGTAGCGTTAAAGAGGATTCAAATTCTAAAAGATCAGGATGTCATGGGTTCACCACACTAACAAGTTTGAATCATTTAAAGATAACTCAATCAATAGAAAATATCTATCATGAAAGAAACTTTTCATAATGTACATATTACCTCCTCCTGAAGCGTAATACGGTACTTAATTACGCTAACTCCCTACTCTCGTGATAGTTAATGTTACTAAGCCCATTAAGTTATATGAAAAGCTGGTTAAATCCTTCAGATGAATCCAATCTACTCCCGTGATTGGATTCGTCGGTTCGATTAAAATAGATCGGATGTTGCGATTCGCCTCTTGGTACTTCTCGCAAAGTCTAATATGCAATTATACGTGGCCAAGGTAAATTACGAAGCAAACACAAATTCAATCTAATCATGATAATGCAATGATATAGAAAGAGCATGAATACAGATCAATTCATAATTGTCAACGGGCTAAGCCCTTAATCCTGAAATGAAGATCTACTCACTCATGTTCTTAAAGGAAAACATGTTTGTATAATGAACTAGTAGGAATCTTATAAAAATTTGAAAAGAAATCACTAAGACAACAATTTAACGTGCTTCCCCTCAATCTGACGATGATGATGAAGTAATCAAACTGATCTTTTGCATGAAATCTGACCGGAATCTACTTAGAAATCAAGTTTCGCCCTTTGTCCCCGCCGCCAATGTTCTTCGTCCAAAAAAGCTCTCTCAATCCCTGAAAAATCTGATCGTTTATAGCTAGACCATTTCGGAACCGCTCAAGGAACATTTCTGCAAAGTTTGGTTTAAATCCGGTTCGAATCGGTGGATAATCGAGTGAAAAACTCGATGGGCGGTAATTTTTACGACCCGTGATGAGTTTACGGCCAATGCCGTAAAAGTTTCTGTGTGTACATGCCTTTGTTCACAGAAAGTTTCACGGACCATAATGGATTTACGGCCTCACCCGTGAAAGTTTTTGTGCATTTCCATACTTAGCTGTTTTTCGTCTTTCTCTCGAACCCAAAATTACGGCTAACCTATAATTATAGCCAAGGCCGTGAAAGTTGAATTTTTTCACCATTTTCACTCCAAATTTGACGTGTAAGCTTGTAATATCCTCGGGAATCATGATATAGCTTCAAAACTCTCGAAATCTATCATTTTTATGCCATTTTACCTACATGCTCAATAAAACCAAGAAAAGTGAAGAAACTGTGCAAAGTAAAGTAAAAACAATAAAAATTGCATAAAATCATTCAATTAAGCATAAAATATGATCTAAAATATAGGCAAAAATATGGTGTAAATACAACGCATCAAAATACCCTTGACTTAGAATTTAGCTTGTCCTCAAGCAATACCTCGATATGAATAAAGAATGTGAAAATAAGGAACACTCATATGTTCTACCATCAATAAAGTTCTCAGTCTACATTTCAAGCAAGTAATTTTTCAGAACTTAAACCATTTAAGAGAGATCATAGTAAAAACAAACCGCCAAGAATTTACAATCCAAGAAAGATAAAATTCACAAGTCATGTTATAATGTTCATTCAGCACATATCAAGCATCAAATACTTTCAAGCTTAATAAATCTCCTTTAATCAACAGATAGAGAATCACTTCAAGTTACTTGGTGAAACTATAGATAAGAGATTTTTAGTCAATTTGGTCTTTAAACTGTTATGTGCCATAACATTGTTTAAAGTATACTGCATAACAGTATAATTTTACTCATGGTCTCGATCTTAAGTCAGAGGAATTTTCCACTTAGCCTACAACTTTCTTTTTTTTTCAATTTTTTTTTAGACTTCAACTCATGTCTTTGGTACCACTGCTAATTTTTCACAGTACCAAGTAGAGGAGTCATTTTCATTTTTTTTTCTGATAATACATATGTATGGAAAAAGCCAGCCAGTGTTAACCCATAACCTCAGATTATGCAACCAGAGGAGTTAGAGCAAATCTCAAGTTAAATATTTATGTCACCAAATTTCTATCCATAAAAGTCACTATTAAATCAAAGGAAGATAAATTAAACTTAAAGTACAAAGATCACTATGCACATGTTGTTTAAACATACAACAATTCCTATATAAACTTTATCAATACCATAATTGATCTTACTCAACAATTTAAGTCTTCATGAAATCTAAAAAATTCTCTAAGTCATCAAATCAAATGCCCAAAATGCTTCCTAAGTTCAAAATCGAGGATAAAACAAATTTGATTATTCCTTAACAATCTTAAACATTCAAAATTTATATCTATAAAACTTTGAAGGACTATCAAAACATGAAAAAGGATACCCTAGGCTTCAATTGTTGCAATTGTATAAACACTTTAATCAATGAAGGATTTCAGAAAAGTTTTGCAAGTATTCCGTTTGAATTATTGGCGAAATCTTGTACAATTATATCAAAAGTGTAAAATATAACTCAGAAAAATCTGGGAAATATATCATACCGTAGATATTCAAATTTTACATGGTAATCAAGTTCCAAACATCAAATACCATCATGTTTTATTATTCAAATCGCAGTTTGCCATACAGAGTTACTATTCAATCTAAATATCAAAGCATATATATCAAAATCAATCTAAAATGCAATAAATTATCAACACAGCATCAAAAATCATCATATAGCATCCCAAACACACGATGAATACCAAATATATACAAAACCGTCCTATCCACACCATGTTCAGCATCTCTAGGTCCAATACCGTCATGTATGTACAATATCAAGTCTAATGTCAAATGTCAAGTAAAATACCAAAATGAATCACATAATATCCAGATACAGCGCACACATAGAAAGAAAACATAAAATATATATGTGTGGTCGTATCAACATTAAGTCCACTAAAATCTTGCAAACAAATAAGATAGATGTGAGGCTTATTGCATAATATCAAAGAATAACCGTAAATACATCAAAACAAAATAAAGATACTCACAGGATCTATCAGTCTGTCTCCGTATGCTCAGAATCCTCCTCCTCGTCTCTAGTATGTCGTGTCGATGAAGATGGGAGACGACGTTGTAATAGCTCCTCTATCGCACATAAAGACTCGAGTGTCCTCGACTATCCCTACTCAAGACGCGATATGTCGTCGCACATCCTCCGCTGCTCGGCTCGTATCTGCTCTAAGGAATGATCTGGCGGTGCTAAAGTAGACGGTCCAGCAGATGTAGACGGCCTATCGGCGGTGGATGGCTTGACTGGAGGAATGTGCTCTGAAATCCTTGGAGATGATGGAGGTGAAGCTGCCTCTCTAGGACCTTCCCCATGCGTGGGATCCACGATCCAGTAATGCTGAACACGAACTGTAGTACGGCGACGCAAACATCCATGTCAAGTCTAGGATTACCCTTTGCCTCATTCAACCCAGAGGGGTCGATACCGAGGGCAAGGGCAATCGTAGTAATCATACCTCCCATCACTAGGACTCCTCTCCGCGTCCTAGCAGCCTTATGAATCTACTTCATGAGGTAAAATGGGGTGCTGGCACGGAATCCTGTCAACATGTCCCATATAAAGAATAGCTCTGAAGATCTGACCATGTCGTCACTCTCTACCCTCCCAAAAATAGTATGTGCAAGTACCCGATGTACGTATATGAAAACTGGGCTGGATAAATGTGTGGCTTTGGCGGTCCTCGGATCAAATCCTCCCTCACCAGATATCTGCTCCCAGAAAGTCCTATCGGAGTACTTGCGTGGGCGATATCTAGTACCATATGAGGGGAACCCAAATATATGACCAAACTGGTCAAGAGTAAGTACATGGTCCCGGTTCCCCAACCAGAAAGTCATCCTACCAGGATCACTGTCATCATAGTTCCGCAATGTAATCTGGACAGAGCTGAAAAACTATAAAGTCAGCTGAACATAGGTCGGATGCCTCTAGTGATAAAAATCCTGCCACCCTATGTTCGTGAACATCCACTGGACGTCATCGAACAATCCTAGGGACTGCAGTGTCTGGTCATCCCAATACCTCGTGCTAAGTACTCCCCGAGTAGACATAGCACGGTACCTCCTCTCCTGCTCCCTACTCCTGTGTCTGATCTATCGTGGGTAAGGAGTAAGTACAAGAGGTGGTGATCGTGCATGTCTCCTCTCTGGTATTGTAGGCTCTGGTATAGCAGGAGACAGCTCAGAAGATGATGGCCCCGGGGATGCAGCAATAGAATGTCCTGAGGATAGCTCAGGGGAAGGTAAGTGTTTCTCAGGTGATGATGCTGGTGCAGTGTCTGGCATCTCAATGGTATGTGGTGTCGCAGATACTGTTGGTGGTACTGTCTCAGGAGTAACAGAGGGCTTACGTGGGACAGATGGAGAAGAGTGGAGCTTTGGTATATCCACTGAAATCTCTAGTAAGTCCACAAATATCTCAAGAGATCCCTCCTCCTGATCTGGTAGTATTAGCGTAGCAGCCTCAGGGACAGGAAGATCTCCCTAGGCTGAGGAGGGTGATGGAATCTCAGGAGTCTGGACAGTGAGATGTGGAGTATCCACCCCCATAGTATACGTATCGGTGGGCACTGCAGACTCAAGTAAATCAGTAGGAGGCACCAGTGTGGTGGACCCCTCTATATCCATCGGAGTGGTATCAATCTGTGTCTCCACTGAGTGCTCCATCTCTATAGCCGCAGGTGCTGGTGCTGGGAGTGCCACAGATGTATCTACAGTCTCTATAACTGGCGATAAAGGTCGGGTGGCTCTCCTCCCCCAAGTGCTAGTAGCTCGACCAGTACGCTTCCTAGCGTACCATCTAGCGATGCTCTGATCGCGGCTCTCTGGCCTATCAGTAGGCCTCTTTGATATAATTTCTAGCTCTGGAGAGCTAACTAGCACTGGCACTGCTGTCTGTGATGTTCTAGGTGTTGAGGAAGTGCTAGGAACTGAAGGTGTCCTCTCAGTATCAATCTCATGAGAAACACTCAGATACTCCCATGGTGTATTAGATGGAGGATATAAATCAACTGGTATTAGAGACTCCACGGCTGACATCTGTGCAAGCTCGAATCTCTCGGGGAGTGCTCCATGAACCATCGTATATCTAGGATATCTAGGAGGGTATGGTCCTCGCACACTCTCCTTTCTCACCACCCCATAGGGTCTAGTCCTCAGTGACCTCCTCGGAGCCATAATGTCAATCAAAACAATCCAATATATGCATATTTTAGCAAAAACACGTAATGCTACAGTAACTCTAAAAATTGCCCGTGAAAGTCGAGTAAGAAATCACCCCAAAAATCCAATCAAACAGCTCCAAACTGATGCTATGGGTATGTAAATCTAGTGCAAATGCTGCATCGCAAGTCTGAGCAAGGAAAACTCATGGATCTATGCGAAAATCGAGCTCGAATCAGTGAAAAAAATGAACTCTGGTGGGTCGGCAGATGAACAGCGCTTCTTCGCGAAATTTGGCAGAAATCTGGTGGATGATCGCCGGAAACCACTCACTGGAAGTAGAGAAAGGTAGGCGGAAGGGTTTCATCGCCGCTCATGGAAGGAATCATCGAAAATCGGCGAATTACGAGCGTGGGCGTAAAACTCTAACTCGCCTGTTAAGTTTAAACTGTAAGAACATACAGTCCGTAAAGGCTTCACGGTTTTGGCCGTAATTCTTCTTGAATGTACAGTCCTAGTTATATTTAAAATCATGGCTGCGCGATATTCACGGATTCGGCCGTAAATCTCACGTTTTGACTTTGTTCTTCGCCAAAATTTTTTTTTTAAATTCTAAGAAAATTCCTGCACGTAAAATAATGAATTTAGAGTGTTTTTCTTATAGACATGTTCAACACAACATGTTGATAAAATTGATTAAAAATTCAAAGCTAATAAACTAATCCAAAAAAAAAAATTCAAAACTTAAAGGAAAATTGCTGAAATTAACAAAATTCAGAGCCACTGGGTTGCCTCCTAGGTAGCGCTTATTTAAGGTCCTTAGCTTGACCAAAGCAATGTTCATAGTCCTTCAGGTGGATAGGAGGCAGAGTGGATAATGGGCAGTTGTTTATCTTCACGCCTTTCCATATCATTACATAGGTTTAACTTTAAAATCTGAGATAATTCTCATGTTCCATCTTTCTTCTTCTTGTCTCTCTTATGCTTTGCGAAATATTCTAAGGGATATCCTTCAATTTTAAAAATATTTTGGTCACCAAATTTGCTCCCTTTCACTTCAAAGGATTGATGAAAACCTAAAAAATAAGACTTGTTAATTTTTGAGGATAAATCAATTTGCTTTCACACATATTCAACGTTAATTACACATGCAGCATATCTATTACAGCTCATGTACTTGCCAAAAATGGTCTACCTAGAATAATAGGTGACTTAGTGTCTTCTTCCATTTTAACAATCATGAAATTAGTCAAGATAGAAAACTTATCAATTTTAACAGACACATTCTCTAATATTCCTAGAGGTTGCTGAACAGAACCATTAGCAAATGGAAGACAAAGTTCAGAAGGTTTAAATTCTCCACTACCTACTTTCTCAATCATATATGAAGGCATCAAACTAACACTCGATCCTAAGTCACATAAAGCATTTTCAACAAAAAACTTACCAACTTGGTAGAGATTTGAAATGTCTCCAGGATCTCTTACCTTTGTTATTTCTGTGTCCATACTTACTTGGTCGCCTTTCACCTCAGGCTCTTTGATGTCAAGTTTTCTCTGCTCTTTTCCAAATAGCCTCCAGGGAAAAGGAATAGGCGGAACATATGCAGGTGGACCTACATATTTCTCCTCCTCTTTCTCCTCATAGTTTTCTAATTCAGGAGTAATGTCCTCAGGTTTGTCCATAGAACCCTTGGATAGACTCTCCAGGTGCATCATTGTTTTTGCCACACACAACAGTGACCACATTACAATGTTCCCTGGGATTCATCTCAGGTTGTCCCGGAAGTTTCCCTATGGGCCTACTAGTAGAACTTGCTTGCTGAGCTATCTGGTTCTCCAGCATCTTGTTGTGGGTAGCCAAGGCATCCACACGAGATGTCAGATGCTTGATAGCATTAGCGAGGTCATCAGTGCATTTCTTCTATTGCATAACAATTCCTTCTAGCATGGTCTCCAAGTTTGAATTATGGGGCTGTTCATACTGTCTTGATTGAAAGCCCGGTGGTGGCCTATTATTTTGCTGAGGGTACTGAGGTGGTGCTAGCCCTTGATTGTTCTTGTAGGACAAGTTGGGGTGGTTCCTCCATCCTGGATTGTAGGTTGCAAAATATGGGTTATTCACTGGTCTCTGATTGAAATTCCCCTAGCCATTAACTTGCTCCTGATTAGAGTCCTCTTGAGATGAAGATAAAAATTGACAGTCAGATGAATTGTGCCCTGTTACACCACACACTTCACAAGAAATTGCATTAACGGCAACTGAGGGAATGGAAAAAGAATCTAACTTCTGTGCTAATGAATCTACCTTTGCCGCTAGAGATGTCAAGGAATCACTATGGTACTTACCAAGTCCCTATTAGTGTATATGCCCTGAGACCTATATTTGGTCAACCTATGCACTACTTAGCATGGTATTTATATCAATCTGGCATTGTCATTATCATTGTTTGCTTACATCTGCGATTGTGTACTTACATGATAATGTCCCTGAAGACAGATTAGATTTGTGCTCAAACTATTGTCCCTAGTCGATGTACCTTAGAGGATATGGGACAACTATGGTACTTGTGAGATTGGTATATGGGCTGGTTAGGCACGCGGTGCTAATGCAGACATATGGGTATATCAGTGGTGGATATACTGGACCGACCCGTTGTGAGACAATGACTTAGTGTCATGAGTTATCCTCACAATTGATAGGAGATGCATTGATCCTTGGACTTGAGGTCATTGACTCTTCCATACGGTTAAGAACATACTTTGATGCAACCTAACACCTCACCGTAATTGGGAGGTTATAACGGTTATTATTGAGTATGTCATGACCCATATTAGAAGACCAATGTACAGACAAAGGATTTGCCCATTCCTAAGGGAAGCATGAAATCCATCGAGCTCCTCTATGGTCTATGACTGAAACTATATGGCCATACCTAAGTGAAGACCTGATTTAGTCATAGTCATGTGATTGGGTGAAAACAAGTGATGACACACTTGTCCAATCGGATATCAGTTCGGCAAAGGGACTGCAATGTATCTGTACCTAGTCACGATGATGGGGATGTCGAAGTCGATATCCATTCCGATGATTTCGGTAGTAGTGATGCACTGCTAGGTGGCACTCACTGCTTGTGGTGACCTTTGGTCAGCACTGCCAACGTCAAAGGGACCTACAGGGTCACACACCAAGATACTTGAGTTCTCGTATTGATCGCGAAGCCTTATGATCGAGTTATTGGATAACTCAGATCTATTTTGGAGATTTCATCAGCGCCAGTAGGCCTGATGAGATGGAAGAAACTTATTGGAGCCAACTTCCATTTTTGGCATGTTGACCAATTTAACCATGGTTAGCCTTATTTGACCTTGGGTTAAGTTGGATTGGATCTAATGGCTTAGTTAACATGCATAATGGACTTTGGGCTAGGCCCATTGCTAAATTGGACTTGCTAATAAGTTGTCATGAAGAGGAAGTAGCCCAAAAGGGTATAATGGGGAGAAAACTCACCCCATTGGTGCCTAGGGGCATAATGGGGTGAGGGAGGCGCCTTTGCATCATTATGGAAGTAAAGGGCGCATAGCCCTTCTTCCTTGGATGGAAAACATGCCTCTAAGGCATGTCATGGGCTGATATGATTCTTGGGCAATTATGGATAGGTTTATGGTAAACTCAAGGAGACTTTCCTTACCTCAAACCTCCTCATCCTAGCCACCCACTTGTCATTTTCATAGCCATCCATAAACCGCCTCTTGCCTTTATAAATAAGACCCTAGCCGCCCCCTCTCAATGATATAGCAACTAATAGGTGTGGGGGTCCTTAAGCTGTACTCTAGGGTTTTACACAATGCGTGATAAAAACGGGAGAGGGTCGTGAGACGAGGGAAGAGAAAACGCGTCGGAAAGGTGCAAGGAAGCCGGTAGAAAACACGACAAAGATAGCGACAAATTCGATTAAGGCAACATTAATGCAAATGAAGAGAACGACACCTAACTAAATAATACAGCGCACTAACCTCGTAGCAATTTTAGCGAATTCCTGCAGCTCTCTTAGCGCGTTTTAAGCTTAGCCAGTGTTGGGGGATTGTGGTTGTGCGGGGTTCAGCTCTCGCGCCTACGCAGTTGAAACAAACCAAGACAAGAGATGCCACGCCTCTGATGGACGGGCAACCGTCGGTGATGGAGAAAGGAGAAAAATTACAGCAACGAAATGTGCAAGAGAATGACAAACAGGTGAACCTGACCCACCGGAAGGGTGGGATTTACTTCAAACCGAGTGTGGAACAACTTGGAATCGAAGAGACGTCTTCGACCCGAACACGACGAAGGCAAGACTCCGGCTTGTCTTCACAACCGCTGGCGACTCTCAGCTCACCGGGAGATCTCTCAAACACCAAAGAGAACTACTTAACACTTAGCCCTACCACCTCTTTAATAGAATAAGAGGGGAGGGAACAAACAAAATACACAAGAGACACTCAACTCTAACCACCTACCAACTATTGCAGGCCACAAAAGTGGTCAAGCTGCAACTACAAGACAAGGAATAACAACTACCTAATATTCTCCGAAGCTGGTCGCGTGATTCTGCGTCCTTGAACGGGGGCAGTTAAGACGCGCTCCGAGCATACGACAACAAAATAGCAGAACTTCGATGTTGTGGGCTAGGTCACCACCGTCGCGGCTCGTTCTTGGGCCGTGTTGCTAATCAGATTACGTGGCTCACCTGGGGTTTGATCTTTAGGGGGTTGGATCGTAGTGCCCTTGGGCTGCACCACTTCGGTATGGATGGAAAGAGGGCTAATGACGCCCAAAAATGGTCCGGGGGCTTACTTTGGCATTGGGATTGCCGAATTTCCACCTTGTTGGGCTCCTTTGAGTTGTCATGGGGTGGGGCAACA
>JANTFE010009459.1:13257-39728 GCA_027562315.1 Costus pulverulentus
ACATCGAAGCGGGGTTGTCGGGGCTGCAAAGTCCCTTTAGGGTCGAACATGGCCTGGCCGTGATAGTGATCACTGTTGTGTTCAGAGTCGACACGATGCACAGAATAGAGCATGGCCTGCCCGTGCTTGGGATCACACCCGTGCTTGGCGTTGCCGAAATCCACAGAATCGAGCACGGCCTGCCCATGCCTGGAATCACGCCCGTGCTTGGCGTTGCCGAAATCCACAGAATCGTGCACGGCCTGCCCGTGCGTGGAATCACGCCCGTGCTTGGCGTTGCCAAAATCCACAGAATCTAGCATAGCCTGCTCGTGCTTGGAATCACGCCCGTGCTTGGCGTTGCCGAAATCCACAGAACTGGGCATGGCTTGCCTGTGATCAGGAGCACGGTCGTGTTCGGTGCTCGCGTCTTTTGGCGATCGTGTCATGACCGTGACAGGGCACATGACCTAGCCGTGTTGGGGCCTCGGGAGCTCTTACTGAGGTGAAAATTCCGGGGAAAATTCCTGGGGTCCTAGGGAGTCTCCCCAAGTGTCTTTTGGAGAGATTAGGACACCCTCAAGTGTGTTCATGGGCCCATTTGTGCCTGCATCAGCTTCCACTGCGTGATCTGATGAGTTCTCCTCTAGAGAACTAGGAGGGAGTGGGTCGTTGGCATCAGATGGGCCCTCTAAAGGGCTGTAGAATGGGAGGAGGTCCGCCACATTGAAGATGGGGTGGATCCCCATGTCCTCGGGCAAGTGCAGAACGTAGGTGTTGGAGCCGATCCGCCGCATCACTGCATAAGGTCCCATGTAACGCGGCTGAAGCTTAAAATGCGCCCTGTTGGGTAGACGCTTGGGGTGGATACGCACCCTCACCAGCTCATCTATAGAGAAATGACATGGCCTACGATGCTTGTTGGCCTTCATTATATTATGAATGTTGCCCTAAAAGATACGACATCGGACCTCAGCATGCAGACTAGCAATATGCTGAGCAAAGGAATATGCATGAGGGGAGAGGTGAGACTCTATGGAAGGTCAGGTAGGTCTATAGGTTTACGCAGTTGATGGCCCGAAACGATCTGGAAGGGATTGAGAACCGTAGACTTATTAGAAGCACTATTGTACGCAAACTCGACCATCGGTAGGATGGAATCCCATGACCTCGGAGGGTCCCCGATGAGACAACAGAGAAGATTGCCCAAACTGCGGTTAACGACCTCAGTTTGTCCATCGGTTTGGGGATGATAGGTTGTAGAGAATTTCAGAGTGGTACCCAAGAGGGCCCACAGTGAACGCCAGAAGTGGCACACAAAATGCGTGTCACGGTCGGACACAATGGTGGAGGGAAGGCCATGGAGACGCACGATCTCTCGGACAAAAAGATGTGCGACGTGGGAAGCGTCCGCTGTGCGCGAACATGGGATAAAATGTGCCATCTTCAAAAATCGATCAACAACGACGTAGATAGAATTGAAGCGGGAGGTGGTTCGAGGCAACCAAAGGACAAAGTCCATGCTCAGGTCGCGCCACGGGCCGCTGGCCACTAGCAAAGGGGTGTAGAGACCCGTGTTCGAAGTGCGGGGCTTGGACAACTGACATGTACCGCAATGGCACACAATGCGCTCAACATCCTTACGGAGGGAAGGCCAAAAGAGGCGTTTGTTGTGTCCGCAAGTACACGAATACTCGGAGTAATATAAAAATTATCGAACCACAGAGACCTTGTTGCCAAGTACTGAATAATTGATTTCTTGCTAGCTAGGCAATCGAAAAATAGTAAATCAAGCTATCTAAAAGAGCACGGAGAAAATATCAGAGAAGAAACTGGGACTAGGGGTTCATCTACTTTAAATTTCTAATGGCTAGATTAAGATAAGTGTCTGTCAATCTAATTCTATCACGATAAAGGTATAATTTACTTCATAAATAAATTATCTCGCTCTCGCGCAGACAACCATACAAAGAACCGATCCCCACTCTCGTGTAAGATCTATTCAATGCTGAGAATAAGTAAATCATCAACTAAGAACTCAAGGATCACTCTCGTGCATCCGAATTCTAGGTTGATCACCTCAAGTGGAAACTCAAAGATCACTCTCGTGCATCCGAGTCTCAACACTAGTTTTACTCAAGGGTTTCCAACGACTCGATACTCAATCTCTTGCAATATCAAATCAAGTCTACACATTAACTCAATCCAAAGTATCAGAAATTCAACATGGCAATAAAATCACTAAAAATCAGAATTCAAAGAACTACCTAATCTTTTACGATAGTTCCAAACTCGATAATTCCTAGGGTTCCGAATTTCAAACAATCAACCTCTCGGTCTATTTTGCAAAATTCTAAAACATGCTGATATTTAAGACACAAAGGAGAATTAAAGAACAATCAATCACAAGAGTAAAATTATCATAATAAAATCAGTTTTACAAAATTAGGGTTTTCTAGCCATTAAGAAACAAAGAGATTACACCCTCATGTCCCATAAAAATATTAAGCTACCATTATGAAAGGATTACAATAAAACATGTTCTCAGAGTGATAAGGAATTGAAAAGAGGGAAGAAAGATTACAAAATAGGGTTGTAATGAAATTACAGCCCGTAATATGCTCTGAACAGCGCTGTCACCATTGTTGTGTCGATTTCTCCTTCAATTCAACTCTGAATGCTCTGGAACTTGAGATACGTGTTCTCCTTCACCAGGTGAAGCTCTCTGTCAAATTCCATGCCCGGAGGTAGTTTGTAGGTGGAGAACCGACGAACCCTAGCAATTCCACCTCCCCCTCAATTTCTCCATGGATTTGTGATAAAAATCATTCCTCTCACTTCTCATCCTTCCCCCCCCCCCCCTTAAAGACGAGTCCACCCTTTCTTTCAGATCTAGATTTGGACTCCTAAATCTCTGGAAATTGCATTTTGACTGATTCGGCGAAAATCTCAGATTTCTGGGTTGGCAAATGCAGCACCGTGTAGATGTACACGGCAGTGCCGTATTTCTTCATCTGAAATCTGGTTAGTGAGCACAACACCGTGCATTCTCCTACGACAGTGTCGTATTTGCGCTAAAACTTCTCTAGTCAAAATCGGTGGCAAATACGGTACCGTGAAAGATTCGGGGAGAAATACGGTAGTGCTGTATTTGTGCTGGAGCTTTCTGTTCTGGACTGTCAAAAAATACGGTACCGTGTAGATGTACACGGTGGTGCCGTATTCTCCCTCAAGTTTTCAGGTAGAAATCTCCCCAAAATACGGTACCGTGAAGGTTTCGGGGCAAAATACGGTAGTGCCGTATGTTTGTCTAGTTAAAAGCGCCACAATACGGTATCGTGCAGATGTACACGGCAGTGCCGTATTTTTTCTAGGAGCATCCTTTTGACTTGAAATTTAATGGGTAGACCCCTCTTCATCGTTGGAACTCATTCATGCATCTGAATTGCTTGAAAACCGGCAAAATTGATGCCTTTTTGCCTAAAATTGATCAAAAACCAAAGATGGTGTAGATTCCAAAGCTTTTGGCAAAAAAGGTGTAAAAATAAAGCAAGGGAATAAGATTATGGCTCAAAAGACTACTAAATAGGTATAAAGAACACTATGAAATTTAGAGTCATCAGCGTTCCTCCGCCATCTCAAGGGTCTTGTCGCGGCCATGATGGCCGGCGACGCCACCCGCATGAAGCTCGAGCAAAAGATGATCTCGAAGCGAAGAACGGAGAATGCACAACCAATTCCCCAAGAAGAGGTAACCCTCGCACAATTGGTAGGGAGAGTCGGGGTCGGTGGACTCAGTCAAGGCGGCGTAGATGGCGCCGAAATCAGAGCAAGTGGCGTACTCTTCTTTGACATGGTCAAAGGTATTGACGCGAGTGCGCATCACGCATAAGAGGGTCCAGACACAACTCAAGGCATCTGCGATGACGTTCTCCTTACCCGCCTAGTGATTGATCACGAAGGAATACTGTTGTAGGTACTCGACCCACTTAGCATGGCGGGCACCCAACTTCTTTTGGGCATTAAGGAAGGAGAGGGCCTAATGGTCGCTATACAACATGAACTCGTTGTGGAGGAGGTAATGCCTCCATTGCTGGAGGGACTGAATGATCGCGCAGAACTCCTTGTCGTATGTGGAGTAACGCTGTTGAACCGCGTTCAGTTTTTTGCTAAAGAAGGCCACAGGATGGTGTTCTTGACTAAGGGATCCTCCGATGCCGGACCCGGAGGCATCACACACTACCTCGAAGACTTTTGAGAAATCAGGGAGGCGCAAGACAGGAGTGGTGCTCAGGGCATCCTTAAGCGCATCAAAAGCTCATTGAGCGGCAGAGGTCCACTCAAAGTCGTCCTTAGAGAGGCGCTAGTTTAAGGGGGTGGCAATGGTGCTGAACCCATGGATGAACCTGCGGTAAAAAACCGCAAGACCCAAGAAACTACGGACCTCAGTCATGGTGAGAGGCTCGGGCCAATACCGGATGGCCTCAACCTTCGCAGGGTCAACAGACAGACCTTGGTCAGACACAATGTATCCAAGGAAATACACGCTATTGGTCAGGAAGGCGCACTTCTTCTTGTTAAGGAAGAGGCATTCCTTGCATAGTAGGTCAAAATTGGAGCGAAGATGCTCCAAGTGTTCATCGCGGGTCCGACTAAAAATCAAAATGTCGTCGAAGTAGACAACCAAAAACTTGCCCATATATGGCCTAAGGACCTGACTCATCAAGCGCATGAACGTAGATGGGGCATTGGACAACCCGAATGGCATGACAAGCCATTCGTAAAGACCATCCTTGGTCTTAAACGCAGTCTTCCATTCGTCCCCCTCGTGAATGTGGAACTGGTTATATCCGCTTCAGAGGTCGAGCTTGGAAAACCACAACGTGCCGAATATCAGATGCAGCATGTCATCAAGCCGAGGAATGGGAAACCAATACCTGACAGTGATCCGATTGATAGCATGGTTATCGACACACATGCACCACGACCCGTCCTTTTTGGGCGTGAGGAGTGTAGGAACGGCGCAAGGGCTAAGACTCTCACGGATGTACCCCTTAGTGAGGAGATCATCAACCTGACGCTGTAACTCAGCCTGTTCCGCGGGGTTAAGGCGATGATGGGGCAGGTTAGGGAGGGGTGCTCCCGAGAGGAGGTCAATCACGTGCTGAATTTCCCTTTCCGGGGGAAGGCCATGAGGCAAATCCTCGGGGCTGATATCACTAAACTCGGCAAAGAGGGCGGACACCTCAACAGGAGGTGCCGGATCAAGGCAAGGCACAGGGTCCTGCACTTCACGCACCATGAGCGCGTAGACGGTCTTGGCTGCATGAGCCTCGCGAACCAATGCGGGGTTGCGCATGAGGGAGACCATGGGGGAAGGCAGAGGGGCAGGTGCCGAGGGCGTAATCAGGCCCTTGGAGGTGGACGCACGAAGCTCCTTAGGCGGAGCTAGGATCAGGCGGATCTTCTACTCATCGTGGTCGAACACATAAGTGTTTGACCGGCCATAGTGGACGACGTCTCTATCGTACAACCACGGGCGGCCAAGGAGGACGTGGGCGACGTCCATAGTCGCAACGTCGCACAACACCTTCTCACGATAGTTTCCAAACGCGATGGGAACCTGACATTGGTGAGTGACCGGAAGGCTTGTGGTATCGACCGAGGCGATAGAGTAAGGTCTTGGGTGGGGTTCTAGGGGAAGGCCGAAACGCGTGACTGTGGTTCGAGAGACCACATTCAGGCCACTACCACCGTCAATGGCGATTTTACATGTGTGCCCATTGCACTTAATGCAAGTCGTGAAAATGCCCGAGTGCCTGCAATCCTCGGTAGGCCCGGGCTGCACATGGTTGCAATGAACGACAAGTGTGGATGGGCCTGAATCCTCGCCACTAGTGTAACACTCCGCCTCAACATCGTGCTCAGCGGGGGTTATGGTGGTGACGCGAGCCGGACCTGTGTCGGCTCGAGCGGACTTCTTAGGACATTCACGTGGCATGTGACCCGGCTGCAAATAGTTGTAGCAGGTAATACGGCCAGAGGCTCTGACCGCTGGGGCTTTGCCCTTCTCCTCCCAAGTGGGCCGAGAAGGCGAAGCCTCAGGGGGTGGGCGCCCAAGGGGCTAAAGGGTCGGGGGTGCGGGTCGCGGGTCCAGTCGAGGCTCCGAACGCTCAAGTCGCGGGTGGGGTTGCGGGGGACCGCCTGCATGAGGAGGCCTATGCGGGACAAGGTGATTGCGCCTTGCAGCGACGTGAAGGTCCTGCTCGATGTCTCAAGCGCGCTAAAAAGTCTGGTCAAGGTCTCCGTTCCATAAGCGGGTAAGGCTCGGTGGATATCCACACGAAGCCCATTCTTGAATTTCGACAAAACTAACTCGGGGTCCTCTTGCAAATTGCAACGGAGTTGCAACGTCTCGAAGGTGAGTCGGTACTCCTCGACAGTACCTGAACCTTGGTGTAGGCTACTATATCGATCAAGAAGGCGCTACCTATACGAAGGGGGTACATAACGCTTGCGGAGGTGATACCGCATCTCCGCCCACTCAATGGTCGGGGGAAGAGCCTGCTATGCATTTTGGCGCTCCATGTTTTCCCAATGTAAACGTGGAGGCCCCTCAAGTAAGGTGCGCACATACCAAACCCGCGAGTGCGGAGGCCAATAGCTAAGATCAAAATACGCGTCAACAGACACGACCCAATCTATGAACTATGTGGAATCAAGACCACCTATGAATGGTGCAGGGTGTTACGAATGAAACGACGGAAATCATCGTCCACCCGGGGGCGCTCAACGCGGGTATGGGCTGGGGTTCGAGGTGCGGCCCAAGTTCTCTTGCCTAAACAATGAGAGAGACTAGACTAAGTTATGGAGGGGTGGAGAAGAGGGGGCTTGCGCCTCTAAGGGATCTTCAAGTTCCAAGCGCCTTCCTTCCTACAAGAGAACCAAACAAGGTGTAGATGTTGGTGTATATGAGAACCAAACAAGGCTACAATAAATAGGCAAAGCATCTAGGGGTTACATGAGTCTTTTCTCCCCTAGGCGCATAAGCAAATAAGTAGGAAAATTTCAGCATTAAACATGTTGGTGTATATGCCCTGCAGACCAATGTATGGACATGGTCAGGCATTGTTTGAATGTACTTTGATAGAATTTCCATTCTTTATAAAGACATGGTTGTTATTATGCAGACTTCTCTACCTGCGTTGATGTATTAAGTTGCATAAATAATGTCCTAGGAGTTTAGTTGGATCCATTCTCATAAGCTATCCCCGGTCAAGATACCTTAGCAGATATGGGACATATTTGGTACATGTGAGACTGGTGTATGGGCTGGTTAGATGCGGGGCACAGTAACGCAGACATACGGGTGCATTGGATGCACTGGAGTGATCCACCATGAGGATTGACTTGTCTAGTCAACAAGTCAATCTCACATGCAAGAGGTTTGCATTGATCCTTAGACTTGAGGTATTCATGTCTAGATTTGATGATGGATGTGCTTTGATACAGTCTTACGTCTCTCTGTAATTGGGATATTAAAACGGCTGTCATTGGGCATGTCATAAGTCATGTAGGGACATGGATGACCAATAGTAGGATTTGCCCCTTCCTTCAGACGAAGCATGATATCCACTCTGGGGGCGCCCCTCCTTATTGGTGCATGATAGGAATGTGTGGCCACACTAGTTGAATCATGACCAATGCATTGTATGAATACACTTGAGACTAATCCAATGGCAGGATATCGGTTTAGGCAAAGGGATCTATAATGCATGGGAATCCTCGTTGCTTGTTAGGGAGTTGTTGCCATATGACTTTAGTCCAAAGACATGGGTAGTAGTGATGTGTTGCTAGACACCCCTCACTACTTATGATGTTCTGTCATCATTGCCATCGTCATTTGGATCCTATGGGGTCACACGCAATAGACTCTTGACGTTGTTTTATGATTTGGATATCTTGGAATATATGTATTTGAGTTCATGTCCAAGGCAGATTCATGGTTGAATCTAATTTTAGGAGTTGGACTCCTAAGCTCAATAAGGATTCAAATTTGGATTGGATGAGGCCCATAATGGTTGGGCACATGTCATAATCCAATTAGGAGTTACACTCCTAATCCAACAAGGATACAATTAGGAATTTGAATCCTAATCCAATTAGGAGTTGGTCCATAATGGTCGGGCGCATGTCATAATCCAATTAGGAGTTAGACTCCTAATCCAACAAGGATCCAATTAGGAATTAGAATCCTAATCCAATTAGGAATTGGAATCCTAATCTAATTAGGATTCAAATCCTAAGAGGAGTTAGATCTAGACAAGGCCCATTATCTTGGGCGCAAGTCATGATCCAACTAGGATTCAAATCCTAATAGGAATTGGCTTTGGATGAGGCCCATTGAGTTGGGTGCAAATCCTAATCCAATAAGGATTTAATTCAAGGGCATAAATAGCATTGAGATTCAAATCCAATATGGGATTGTGGATTAAATCTATTTATGGCAAATTGGAATCCTAATAGGGGTTGGATTCATACATGGCGCATGATATAATTCCACTTGTTGAATTTGCGCCCATTGGAGAAATTTGAATCCTAATTTGAATTTGTTTCCTTAATTGGAAACATGCTTGGATGTGAGGACTAATATGGTAAGTCCTAATCGAACTCAAATTGGCCTCATGATGCGCCAATTCAAATATGTGGCTGAAATTGAATGGGTTAATTCCTTGGAGGAATTTGAGCCATAAATTTGAAAGGAAGAGTAGAGGCGGTTTGGGCTTCATGGCTATAAAAGGAGGGGTATGCGCCCCTCTCAAAATGGATGAGATATCTACTCGAGCCGAGAGCAAGGAAGAGCAAGGCAACTTGGAGTTGCGCATGCTCTCTATCCCTAGCCACCATCTTCCTTGAAGTGTCACCATCTTCCTTCACCCTTTGGCCGAAAGTTTCCTTTGAGGAAACTTGTTGGCATAAACTTCCTTCATCTTCTTCTTGGCCAAAAGTTTCCTTGGAGGAAACTAGTTGGCGAGAAGAGCAAAGGAGAGCGCCACCATCTCTTCTTCCTTGTTAGCCGAGAGTTTCCTTGGAGGAAACTTGTTGGCGTGAAGAGCAAAGGAAGGAGCGCCACCACCCTTTTCCTTCTCCTCTTTGGTCGAGAGTTTCCTTGGAGGAAACTTCTAGGGGTGAAGAACAAAGGAGGGAGAGGAGGGAGATTCCAACAGGTGATCTTCTCTTCCCGAGGCTAGCACTGGGCGTGGAAGAGAGCAACGTTGAGACGGTCGACGTGTGGATACTTGTAGAGGGCAAACACTTGGGCGCCTTCAACATGGCTTCAATGACAAAGCAAGCAAAAGAGGTATATCTCTAACACATCCTTGTGTCTTCTCTCTCACATGGATCCTTGGGAAAGGAATATGTTTCGGGTATAATGATTCTTCCGCTGTGTCCTGGGACTGCAAAATTTTAAATTACACCTGGGCATAAGCAAATAAGCATCTAGGGGTTACATGAGTCTTTTCTCCCCTAGGCACATAAGCAAATAAGGAGGAAAATTTCAGTATTAAACATTCATGAATTACAAGGCATTGGCGCACAAGCTATTAATTGTCTTCCCTTCTTTAGCCGGCTCCTTCAAGGTAAGTTTTCGAATTTCAAATTCAAGGGGCTGGCGCACATTGAATGTGAATGAGTGGGCGGTTTGAGTATTGATGAGGCTTCTAATTGTGGAGAAGGATTTGAATTGTTGCTCCAAGTGTTGGGCGCCTTCCTCATGATTCCTTGATTTGGGGAGTAAATGGTGGATCTAGATTGTGACCTATTTCTTGAATGTTGATGTGGGCGCCCATAGCTTGATTTGGCAAGGTGGTTGAGGATTTATGAAACCCCTTTAACTCAAGTCTTCAATGTGGTGGAAGTTTGAACTAAGTTGAAGCTGAACTTTCCTTCTTTGGAACTCACTAGGTGTGTGGGTTTGTGAGCTGAATTTGCCTATGTATTGTAGGTGCAAATACACGTGCTATGCTTCTAACCAACCCTGGTGCAACACTTTATTCAAATAGGAAAGTAAAACCTAGATGTAACTACATGTTGGATTGGGGGTGGATCTAACCTATCATGATGCGATGCAATGCAAATAGGGAAAGTAGGATCCTATGGAGAAAACCCAAACCTAAGAGGTTTCCTTCGGACCCTAGTGGACCTCCGTGGAGCTGGTCTTGGCACCCCATCATTTCTCCCCGGGTGGAAAAAATTCTCCTCTGGAGAATTATCCTTGTACCCTTGGAGCAATTCTGGGTTGGCTTGGATAAGCTTAACCTCAGGATGCCAAACTTCCTCACCAGAAGTGTATCAGACTCGGTAAAAGACTTGTACCTCGTCATGTGTGAGTCGAGTCTGGTCGTCCAGGATGGTGTCAATGGCTAGCTCATGGTTGTCGTCAGGCTCCGGAGGGGGAAGTGGCTCATGGTAGAGTGTGAGATCCTCTACGTTGACAGTTGCTGGGATTCCCAAATCGGGTGGTAGATCCAGGGTGTAGGTGTTGTTGTTGATCTTTCCTGTGATCTTGAATGGTCCGATCCCCTTTGTGTCCAGCTTGTGTCCAGGTCCTTGTCCTTACACAATATTCTTCTTATTTATTGCAATATTTGTAAATCTTCTGATCATTATACTTGTGATTGCAAATTTAACATGCCTCAAAATTCTAATTCTTCATGTTATCAAGATGATTCATGGTGCACTGCTGAAGATAAGATAGATTATTTGGTTCATAAATTAAATACTTCTAATAAGCACCCTGTTATGAAATCTTGTTCTTCTGATAGCTGTGTTATTTGTGGATATCCTGATCATTGTTCCTCTGATTGCCCATTTTTAAATCCCAATTTATCATGGCAAGAAAGAGATCAATTGTATTCTAGATGGGAAAACCGAACTTCTTTATATGATGATTGCTCTGATCATGCTTCTGAACCACAATTTGAATTTGATACTGAGGAACTTGAACTAGAAAAATCCCCCTATGATCATGATTGTTTTGAGATTGAGCCTTATGTGAACTTTGATGAATCTCACTCTATTGTTGATAATTTTGATATTGATTTATCTGATAGTCTATTTGAGGAAAAGACTGAGAAAATTGAAATTGAAAAACCTTCTTTTGATGATAATTCTGATTTTGATAATATCTCGTTTATGGTTAAATCTGATGAGCATGATGAAGGTTAAAAAATTATAGACATTGATGAGCCTCACTGTAATTTTGGTGATATTGATGAAATTTATGATAAAACTCCTAAGGTTAACTCTGATTCTATTGTAAACATTGATAAATCTTATTTCTCATATGGTTCTGATTTTGACTCTTCTGATGATGAATTATTTGTGGGGAGGCATGAGGAAATTGATTTTGTAGAGTCTCATCTTGATTTTGATGATAATTTTGAAATTGACAAATTATTTGATGATGTGCATGAGGAACTTGATAAGGATTTGAATGTTGCAAAAATTGATGAATCTCACCATGATGATACTTTGCCCAGATCTATTATTGACTCTTATGATTTATTTGAAAATTTGTGCTTTATTGAGGAATCTGATGTAGAATGGAAAGACTATTATTATGATGATCCAATGCTTGAATATTTTGATCAAAGTCCTTTTCTCATTGCCATTGAAAACATAAATTTGAAGAAAGGACTTATGATTTTGCTTTTTGATAAACATAGGAAGATCATAAAGATTTCTTTGAGTGGATTTGAGAAGTATGATTTTAATTTCTGCATATTTAAGAAAGCCACATTGATTGTGATTTATATGAATTTTTGGATTTTTGGATTAGTGGCTAAACTTTTAGGACAAAGGAAATGCAAAAAATTATTTGCTCTTTACTTTGGAACTGATTCACCTGCTTCACCATGATATTGATTTTTGGTCAAGCTAATGACCTAAAAATTAGCACTTCTTGGGAGGCAACCCAAGCACTCTATCTTAGCTTAGTTGTTTTTATTTTAGTTTATTTTTAGAATTGATTTTTCTTTTTATTTTGCAGGGAAAATAAAATTTTGTGCAAAATACGGCACTGCCGTAATCTGCTTTATGGTACCATATTATTGGTCTGATTTCCACTCGATAGTATTTGGTATTTTACGGCACTACCGTATGATTTTTCACAGTACCATATTTTAATGCTGTAGTCTGCTTATTTGAGTAGGTGTTTGCTCGCTGCGATTTTAAGAAACTGGATTGAGAAAAATTTTGATCTTGGCACAACATGGAAGTACTCATCTTTGTCTATCACCTGGATATTTTTGCTGAATTTTAAAGTCCATTGATCTATTTAAAACACATAGCAACTTTTCAATTCTGATTAATTTCTGCAGTAGTTTTTTCTGACTGTTCTAACTAGCACTTTTGCTGTCACTTTTTAAGATGTTTCGGTGACTTGAAACCCAGATTTTTCACTTGGAATTGAAAGAACATGTGTCGTTCTATCTTGTGGAATAGTTATTTTCATGAAATTATTTTATGATCATTCTAGGACACATGGTAACTTTTCGAATTTGATTAATTTTTGTGCAGTTTTTGTAGTTTTTAATCTAAGTAGCCTTCTTTCTGCTGATGCCCTAAATTCCTGACAGATTTTGGTCCTTTGTTTTTCATACATTTGAAAAGAACATATCTCATTCTATTACATGATTCTGTCCATTTTCTATTTGGATCATTAAATTTTATTTTAGTGTATACTTTTCATAAAAAATTCAAAAACTACACAGTTTGCTTTCTACCAGTTATTGCTTATTTTGCATCCAGATTCAGAAATCTTCAAGAGCAACTGTCTTCCACCTCTAAACCACCACTGCATCTGCCTCTGACATCACTGTATCCAGCCGTCGACACTGGATTATACCTTCTGCAGATTCTTACTTCTTTTGCTGCCTCTTATTCCATTTATTTTATTTATGAAATAGAATATTCATTAGTGACTGATTTTCTATTTTTGCAGAGCTAACTCTCACACCCACCGGCCGACGATCTCACCTCCAGGACTGTGATCTCTAGCAGGCCACTAGAGATTACTCACTCTACTGTCGGCATCATCATCATTGACAGCAGCTTTTCAGCTACTTCTGTTCCCCCTCTGCTTCTTGCCTGCTCGACTCTTTCCACCGGCATCCTCTTCAGACCTCCGGTGACATCTCTAACTCTTCTTTGAGAAATTTATTTTTATCATTATTATTTTACGACTATTTTTGATCTGAGCCTTATGTGAGCCTTATGTACCTTAAAATTTTGCAGAAAATTTTCAAA
The DNA here is from genome assembly GCA_027562315.1 of Costus pulverulentus. Taxonomy (NCBI): domain Eukaryota; kingdom Viridiplantae; phylum Streptophyta; class Magnoliopsida; order Zingiberales; family Costaceae; genus Costus; species Costus pulverulentus. The sequence continues at coordinate 26,548 of JANTFE010009459.1, forward strand.
AGGCATATCTTTGGACCCAGCTGCATTGGCCTAACAATAATTGAGCATGATCTATTTAGTTTTGTGAGTATCACTTGCACTCTCTTATTAATGACTATTTCATATAGTGCATCTTTGACTTTATCATATTTATACTACTTATTGGTTTTCTCTTGAAAATTGATTTTATGGATATATGGAACTCATTGTTTTGATGATGATATTATTCAAATGTGTTGTTAAAGTTGACGAAAGCATATGATCCACTTTCTACTATATGATGGCATGATTTATTGATAAAATTTCTATTGATAAAATGTCTTCCTTGATGATGTGAGTATTTATACTTGTGATTAGAGAAAAACCCTATCATGTTAGATTTATTTCTTCAATGCATATCTATTTTTAAAATTTGACATTGGTTGATGCATGAAATTTTGGATAGATGTGTTATTTGAAGAATAAGATCTAAAGGTGAAACTACTCCTTTAAATAAATGAGCATATGAGTATGATTTGTGAATTGATATCAATTGATCAACCTAGTAGATGTTTAGTCTATTTTGCTATTAGTTGGGAAAGAAGAATCGAAGATCCATAAAAATAGTGAGAGACTCCCCTACTTGGCACTATGTAAAATTGATAGTGGTACCTAAGACATGGGTTGAAGTCTATTCATGAAAAATAATGAGAGAAAAAAAAGAATAAGACTCCTCTACTTGGCACAGTGTAAAATTGACAGTGGTACCAAAGAAAAGAGTTGAATTCAAAAATAAAGAGTGTGTATCTAAGTGGGTACATGTCACCTTTACAAAAACAAACAAAATGCATAAAAAAGAAAAAAAAATTATGTGTGGAAAAAGATCTTGGAAACCTAATTCCTGTAAATAGAAGCATGATAGATTTGAACTGAAAACTCGGTGAAATCATGAGATTGAAAAATTCTATTTATTATACAAGTTGCAAAGTTTTATTTAATTGAACTGTGGATCTAGTGGGTTGAGTTCTAAGGATAATATGTTTATTTGAAGTTTTTTAAATCAATTGGTGGAATTTTTCATTGATGGGTTGTATTTTAGAAATTTATTGAGCATGAAAAGGTTATTCTTTTAATCAAGTTTTGATTTTTGCTTGGGGACAAGCTGATGGAGAGGCCAACCCTACCCTTAGAAGGTCTGGTAGGGCTTGGAGGAAACCCATCAAATATGGCCTTTCCTCCTAGGTCACACTTCTTTCCTTATTTGCACTTTCCTTATTTGCAATTTGCTTTGAATAAGCTCTAGTGCACCTTGCAGTTTCCTTATTAGGTCATGCATTACCTCCTAGAATAGTCTACTGGTTCCTTGTGTCAATAATTGGGCATGTTAAAGCCCAGCTCAAGAGGAAGCTAAAGAAGCTCAAGCTAAGCCACTCAAGTGGAGCTCCAATTATGGGAAGAAGCACTTCAACACCTTAACTAGAGACTTCAAGTTGAAGGAGCTTATATTAAATGAAGCTCCACCTCCCAAATCAACCCAAGGCGCCACCTTTGGAGGAGAATTCGAATGCAAGGAAGAACCAGCCCACCTTTTGCCATTTGTGCCAAGTCTTCAATGCGCCTCTATCAAGATCCACAAATCAGGGAGAGAATTAAATGCCAACAAATGCGTTCACACCTTGTTTGGAAGGAGGCCACTGAATACTCATCCACAAAGGAATCCCCTCAACGTTTGAATCAAGCCAACAAAAGGAAAGAGCCCAAGAGGATTCGGCCACAAGAAAGCTCCATCAAAGAAAGAAATTTGAAATTCAAATTCAAATTACTAAGGAAATGTTTTAATTGAGCATTAATTTCTTTGCAATTGCGCCTAGGGTGGAATGTCACCTTTGCCTATGGCTTGTTGAGCCTATAAGTTGTAACCCCTCTCCTTATTGTCGAATTAGTTGCCTAGAGAAAGCAGATCGAGTTTGCAATGGTGCTTGTGTTGCCAAGATCCTTCTCCCTTCCCCTTCTCTAAAGGGCCAAGGCCTTTCCCTTCACTTCTTCCTCTAACCGAAAGTTCTATCCCCTCATCACCTTCAAGACCTCTCCAAGCGCAAGCAACTACTCCAACCATTAGCGTGGATGCAAAGAAAACTTGGAGCCGAGAGCAAAATTGAAAGTAGCCATCAAAGCTAAGTGATCTAACTCTTTGTGTTGTTTCATCCTTTCCTCAAGAGCATCTTCCTACACTAAGTTGAACTATTGATTGTAGGTTGGCGCAAGGTTTGGGAGAACCTCTTAGCGCAAGTGTTTCCCCTCTACTTTTTCCCTCTCCTCCATAGTTAGGTGTTAAGGGAATTTGTGAGGCTTAACCTCCCCCTTAGTTTTCTTTAAATCTGTAATATGAATCCGTGGAATGTGCGGATCTTGGTTGTCTGTGTTTGCATGTAATGAAGCAACTCCTTCCATTAGAGTAGGACCGTTGAAGATTGGGACGACACGATCCTTCTATTCTCAAGGATCGCTTTGTGAGTATCTCTACTAGTCATTTCAATTCGTAATTTAAATTAACTTAGTTTCGGTCTTCTCTATTTATAAAATACACAAAATATTTTCCAACTCCGTTAGAAGTAATTTCGGTTTTTATTCTAAAACTACAAAAAAATATTTTCTAAAAGCGTCGTTTGAATGCATCCTGTTTGTGAGTGAACCTACAGAAAAATATTGCTCTTCTGAAGAAAATTAGTGAAATAAGATAAGAAGAGCTGTAGAAGCATCAAAATATGTCTCAATTTACTGGGAAATAGTAGTTAAAAGGACTATATAAATACGAGACATCAAAAATCTCCCAGACTTAGACCATTGCTTGTCCTCAAGCATAGAAGAATAAGGAAAGACGGTGATCAGATACAGATGAAATCATGCCAAGCTTTGTAAAATAGTTTATCCTTAGGAGATATCATTATGAGCAGGTCACAGTGAGTAAGAAAAAATCAATGTAATCATCTATCGTAAAAGATAAAGGTGTGAAGAGCAAAACACAAAATCAGAAGAGGCCTACCTTCAGGAGCTGCACTAACCCTCTGTTTGGATAATACACTCTATTCAGACATGATTCAAGCAAAGATATTAGTCGGAAAGATACTGATGCACTTTTTATTTGGATTTTCATCCCCTCAAAAGTGTTTGCTTTGACTTCAACTCAATCCTTAGGTACCACTGCCAATTTTACGCGGTGCCATGTAGAGGAGTCTTTATTTTGTTTTCTTCCCTCTTTGAGGTTTTTTTTTTATTTTTTTAGGGAGATTATGACCATATACAAGTGCATTAATTATTTCCAACAAGTAACGAGTTGAATCAAGCTGACAGAGTTGTATACTTTCACAGAAAGATTGTATGCATGCTTTGAAAGGAAATACCTTATTCAAAAATTGGTTCTATCACTTCACAACCTTTTTTCTAATCAGATATGATAATTAAATGAAATTTCTCCTCATAGGATCCTAAACATAGTGATATTATCCCAGAGATTAAATGAATTACAAAGCTAGAAATGACATCAGCATGAATAGCATCACCAAAATCAATTAATCTATCTTTGAGAACAAGTGGTTGATTTAGCATTCAGACTTAAAAACAGAACACATTTAATCGTCAGACAGACACAAGTACTAGTTTAGCACAACAGAACAGAAGTGAACTACAGAATGGATAAGAGTAAATGTCATAATAACAACACGCTGCGACCCACTTCTCCCAGACTTAAGATATGCATAGTCCCTATGCAATTTCAGAAAGAACATTCAAAATGTGGGGATGGAGGACCAAATACTCACAGAGTCAGGTGGAATCATTAGATCTAAGATCGACCACTTCAAGATACTCGTTAGCAGCATTGCTCTGCATCTCGGTTTCAGCAACAGTATCACTATGTGATTCTGGGTCTTCTTCCGCAGGATCATTATTGCTTTGCATCTCAGTTTGAGCATGGATCGAAGAATTGTCTTCAGCACCATCATCACCATCCGGCATCTCAAGATCATCATTAGCAGGTTCGTCGACATCCTGAATCCCAGGATCGGCATCCGGCAGCAGGTGGTCATGTAATGAAGACCAAATGGAATCTAGAACTTCCCCTTGGAGGTCCAGTTGAGAGGCCATGTGTGCGATCACGGAGTTTTGACGTGTTAATTCCTCTTGAAGTCGATGCAGAACTTTGTCTATGTGCGAGAAGACGTGATGGATGTAGCCCCCTTGGTATCGTTGTTCATCGAACAGTTGAGTCAGTAAGGGGTTAACATGGGAAGGAGTGGTGTACGCACCAGCAGGACTCGTCGCATGCGCAAAGCCGGACGGTGGGGTGAACGCAGAAGGATGTGACTGTAGTGGCACAGGCGTGGAGGAAGAAGAACTCATTTGGTAGCCGTAAGAAGAGAATTTTATCATCGATTTCCTTGCTGTTGTCTTGCATATGGGAGGCATGGCTGAAGGGTTGAGTTATGTGATTGAGACCGAAAAGAGGAGATTGATTCAGCAAATGGATTCGAGCGATGGAGTAGGTTTCGGGGGCAGAGCAGCTTGCAGCGTGGGCACAATCGTTGCTAGGAGTCCTGATTCCGTCAGCGGAGCAGAGGGGCGTCGTCGGATGTCTCGAGTGTCGCTGGGATTTGCAAAATCTGAACTTCGGTGCCCTTTCTTGAGGTATAAATAGGGGAACGATTGAAGATGTTGGCGGACAGTTCGTATGAAGCAGCAGAGTTGAGGGAAGGTTGGAAGCGATGGCGTCCCTTAGGATGAAATCGAAAGCTGAAGAGGCATAGTTGATTGAAGATTGAAACGTTGTGTCGTTCAGCTTTGGCGGAAGATGGAATCTGTCAGAATTTAAGCGTCGTGCCCGGTGAATTTGAACGCTGCCTGCTTTAGATGGCTTTCAGCTGAAAGAGATGTTTGAGGAGTGAGGCGAAGAAGAATTTCTTTAGAGGAGTCACCTGCCGAAGTTGTTGAAGAGTCGTCGTTTGTTCTCTTTCGTGCTGCCCAGTAGATGGAGTGAATCGGCACGCCTGTTGGGATTGCAACGTAGCCAGGGTGGGGAAATACAGCGCAAAATTGCCCGCCGTCCTTTTTTTTTTCAAAAACAAATCTGTAGCAGATAGCACAAATTAGTAAGAAGAACAATTGAGATTATGGTGGTACCGTACTTGGGCTGCCTCCCAAGGAGCGCTCGTTTAAGGTCATTAGCTTGACCGCAGCTGAGATCATCCAACTAGGTCATCAAGCAGCAAGGTGTCCACAATAATCATAGGTTCAAGGTCGTAGTAGCGTTTAAGCCGTTGTCCATTGACTTTAATAGGATCCTCATTGTCGCGACTAATCTCCACTACTCCGTATGGGTAGACCTTCTTCACAGTAAATGGCCCCGACCATCGGGTTCGTAATTACCTAGGGAATAGTCGTAATCTCGAGTTGAATAATAGGACCTTGTCCCCGACCTTGAAGTCTTGTTCAGATCTAAGCATCGTTTTTCTCTAGCACCTTTCAAATCAAAATTTAACATCTTTATTGCCCAATACGCTCTGTGTTCCAACTCAACAGGCAGATGGCAGGATTTTCCGTATATCAGTTGGTACGGGGACATTCCAATTGGAGTTTTGTATGCGGTACGGTATGCCCACAATATATCATCGAGTTTGAGCGACCAATCAGACCTCGATTATGCAACAGTCTTTTCTAGGATCCTCTTTAATTCTCTGTTTGAAATCTCTGCCTGACCACTCGTCTGCGGGTGGTAAGGCATAGCCATTTTGTGGGTTACCCCATACTTTTTCAACAGGGTTTCAAAGCTTTTCTCAATGAAATGTGATCCACCATCACTTATAACGGCACGTGGAACTCCGAATCTAGGAAATATTACCTTCTTAAGCAGTTTAATCACAACCTTGGAATCATTCGTTGGTGAGGCTAAGGCTTCCACCCATGTTGACACGTAGTCGACAGCGACCAGAATGTACTTGTTTCCGCATGATGAAGGGAATGGGCCCATAAAGTCGATGCCCCACACCTCAAAAATCTCTAACTCCAGAATCTCATTAAGGGGCATTTCATCTCTTCGTGATATGTTGCCTGTGCGTTGGCATCGATCGCAGGTTTGAGCAAAATTATGTGCATCGAGGGATAAGGTTGGCCAGTAGAAGCCTGATTGAAGCACTTTAAATGCTGTCTTTGAAGTTCCGGCATGCCCTCCATAAGGCGAAGAATGACAGTGTTTTAGGATTTCTAGTATCTCATCCTCGGGTACACATCGTCAAAAAATTTCGTTAGGGCATCGTCGAAAAAGATGTGGGTCGTCCTAGTAAAAGTGTCGTACATCATATAAAAACCTCTTTCTTTGTTGAAAAGACAGATTTAGTGGAAGAATGTCAGAGGCTAAGTAGTTTACGAAATCAGCGTACCAGGGTGCATCTTGTGTAACTACTTTGAACAACTTCTCTTCTGGGAACATATCATTGATCTCCAAGTCATCACAAATATCTTATTCTCTATTCAGAAGCAAACGCAACAAGTGGTCTGCCACAACATTTTCAGCTCCCTTCTTGTCTCGTATCTCCAGGTCAAATTCTTGAAGGAGAAGTATCCATCGCATCAGTCATGGTTTTGCGTCCTTTTTGCTTACCAAATACCTGATTGCAGCGTGATCTGTATAAACAATAACTCTCAAGTCAATCAAGAAAGAACAGAATTTATCAAATGCGAAGATGATGGATAAGAGCTCCTTTTTCGTTGTTGCATAATTAATTTGAGCCTCGTCTAAAGTGCGGCTGCCATAATATATTGCTTGAAGTTTCTTGTCTCTTCTTTGCCCTAGGACAGCCCCTACTGCAAAATTGCTCGCGTCGCACATCAGCTCAAAAGGTAGATTCCAATCAGGAGGCTGAATAGTCGGTGCGGAGATCAAGGCCTTCTTGAGCTTTTCAAATGCTTGCAAATAGTCATCATTGAAACAGAATTCAGAATTCTTACAGTGCAGGTTGGTCAGTGGTTGGGCTATCTTTGAGAAGTCTTGTATGAATCTTCTGTAGAATCCGGCATGTCCGAGGAAACTACGGATTCGCTTCATTGAGGTTGGTGGATTCATCCTTTCAATCACTTGTACTTTAGCCTGGTCAACTTCTATCCCGCGTTCAGAAATAAGGTGTCCTAACACGATCCCTTCTTGTACCATGAAATGACACTTCTCCTAGTTCAGTATGAGATTTACTTCCTCGCATCGCTGTAACACGTTAGAAAGATTAGCTAAGCATGATTCAAAGGATCGTCCATACACTGAAAAGTCATCCATGAAGATATCCATAAAATCCTCGTTATAGTCGGAGAAGATTGCCATCATGCATCGTTGGAATGTGGCTGGAGCGTTGCAGAGTCCAAATGGCATCCTCTTGTATGCAAACGTACCGTATGGACAATTTAATGTCATCTTTTCTTGATCCTCTGGGTGAATTGGGATCTGTAAGAAACCAGAAAACCCGTCGAGAAAACAAAAGTAAGCATTATGGGCAAGACGCTCAAGCATTTGATTGATAAAGGGTAGAGGAAAGTGTTCCTTTCGTGTTGCTTTGTTGAGCTTCCGGTAGTTGATACACATTCTCCATCCGTTTACAGTGCGGACCGGAATTAGCTCGTCTTGCTCATTTTTGACAACAGTCATCCTGCCCTTCTTAGGAACAACGTGGATAGGGCTCACCAATTGACTATCTGAAATGGGGTAGATGACTCCTGCGTCCAAGAGTTTCAGGACTTCCTTCTTCACAACCTCCTTCAAGTTTGGATTCAGTCGTCGTTGAAATTCAACAGAGGGTTTGCTTTCCTGTTCCAATAGAATTCTATGCATGCAGACAGTTGGGTCGATCCCTTTGATGTCATCTAGGGAATATCCAATGACCCTTTTGTGGATTTTAATTTCAGCAAGCAATTTTGCTATCTGAGAGTCAGTCAATTTTGCATTCACAATCATAGGTAAAGTGGAATCGTCATCAAAAAATTCATATTTCAAATTTTTCGGAAGAGATTTCAACTCTATTTTTCTTACTTCACTGGCCTGTGGCATTATCTTATCACGGTGTTCGATCTCTGCTTTATCAGTGTTAAGCGATGCGGCTGAGTCCACTTCCTGAGTATCTTTGTTTTCTGCTGTTGTTGGACTATCTGAAAGGCAGGCTTCTGGTGGGTAACAAATCACTTCATTGGTCATCGGATTATCGACATCGGTCGCAGCGTTAATGATATCCAGGCTACAGCATGAACCTGCGATAAAAGGATATTTCAAGCTTCATTTCAGATCAAACTCGATAGCTTCCTCACCGATGTTTAGGGCTATTTTTCCATTCTTCACGTCAATGACTGCCCCGGCGGTTGCTAGGAATGGTCTTCCTAGAATTATTGGTAGCTTCACGTCCTCGTCCATTTCGAGCACGACAAAGTCGACTGGGATGAAGAAGTTTCCGACCTTGATTGGGACGTCTTCAATAATTCCCGTCGGTTTTCGTACCGATCGATCAACAAGTTGTAGAGAGATTGGTGTTGCTTTTATGTCGCCGATGTCTAGCTTCCTACATACCGAGAAAGGCATTAAGCTGACACTGGCGCCTAAGTCGCACAGTGCATTTTTAAAAGACAGATCCCCTATTTTGCACTGTATTGAAAAACTGTCCGGGTCCTTCAGTTTCTCCGGTAGCTTGTTTTGAATTATGGCAGTTAGCGCCACTGTTCCTGGTTCCTCGAGCTTCCGTCGATTCGAAAGGATATCCTTCGAAAACTTTGTGTATGTGGACATCTGCGTTAAAGCCTCCATGAAGGGGATGTTGACATATAACTTTTTCAAAATTTCTAAGAATTTCCCGAATTGCTTATCCAGCTTTGCTTTCACCAGTCGCTGTGGGAATGGGACTGGTGGCTTGTAGGGTAGCGGTGGCATGTAGGCTGGTTCATTTTCACAATCCTCTTTCTTTTTAATGTCGGGTTCGGGTGTGTTGCTAGAGGATGTGTCAGGGTTTAGGTTAGAGTTTGGTATTCTAGGTTCCTCCAATTGTTTACCACTTCGAGTTGTAATTGCACTGCAGTTTTCTCGTGGATTCTGTTCGGGCTGGGAAGGTAACCTACCCGCAGGTCTAGCTAGGTTGGTGGCTAGGTTTGCCAATTGAATATCTACGTGCTTGTTGTGGGCTTCGATAGAGTCTAGTCTTGTCATTACTTGACGCAGCACATCACTTATGTTCTCGTTGTTCTTGGCTTGTGATGCAAGAAAAGTTTCCATGGCTATTTCAAGTGATGATTTCTGGGGCGGAGGTTGAGCATATGGCTTTGTCGCTGGGTAGTTTTGTTGGAATCCAAGCGGTGGTCTATAGTTTTGCTGAGGAACTGGATTCATGTTGTTTATGTAAGAAAAGTTGGGGTAATTCCTCCATCCTCAGTTGTAAGTGTTTGTAAATGGATCTAGTTGAGGTTTAGGGTTGGAACTCCCTATAGCATGAGCTTGTTCATTAGTCGCATTATAAGAAACACCCAACTGACATTCAGTAAAAGCGTGTCCTGTCAAACCACATATCTCACAGGAAGAAACAGTTGCATCAATAGGGTTCGTATGAATAGAATATAATTTGCGGGAGAGATGATCTACCTTTGCCGCCGAAAAGCTCAGAGCATCAAGTTCATACTTGCCTGGTGTGTTCGTTCTTGCGGTGCTAACCCTCTCGCCGGACCACTGGTTGTGGTTGAGTGCCATATCTTCAAGTAGATGCATTGCCTCATCCATGTTCTTGTTCATGAGAGCTCCTCCAGCGGCCGCGTCTACAGTGAGTCGTGTGTTATAATTCAAACCGTTGTAGAAGGTATGGATTATTACGCATTTCTCGAGTCCATGGTGCAGACATATCCTCTGGAGTTCTTTGTAGCCTTCCCAGGCTTAGTAGAGAGATTCCCCTTCCCTTTGAGTAAAGCTTATGATTTGGTTTCTTAGCTGCACTGTCTTACTCGGGGGAAAGTATTTAGATAAAAATTCCTGGGAAACTTGCGCCCAAGTTGTCAGCGATTCTTGCAGAAGTGTGTACAGCCAGCTTCGAGCTCTATCCCGAAGAGAGAAGGGGAAGAGTCTTAGTCGTAGCACATCATTGGACACCCCATTCATCTTTGTTGTATCGCAGAATTCCAAGAATATTGATAAGTGCATGTTCGGGTCTTCATGTGGTGTGCCTCCAAACTGATTATTCTGGATCATTGATAACAAGGCAGGCTTAATCTCGAAATTGTTCGCTTCCACGGGTGGGCGAGCGATACTTGTATGAAGCCCTTGTACATTTGGAGCTGCGTAATACCTCAAGGAGCGATTGTTTTCTGCCATCGTTAATTCAGATAAAGGGATTGGGTCGATCTTACTTGTTTGTTCTCTTTCCCTCAATTCCTTGAGTTTCCTTCTCCGCTGGAATGTTCTCTCGATTTCCTGGTCGAGATCGTATAAATCCTCAAGTCCTCCTGACCGAAGACTTTTGTGTGTAAACAAAACTAGAAAACGAAAGTCAATGACGAAAGAAGTAAACAAAAACTTAGTCTATCAATTTTCAGATTATTTCAATATTGGCGAAATAACGTCCCCGGCAACGGCGCCAAAAACTTGTTGCAAGGTATCCGCAAGCGCACGGCTTATCGATGTAGTACGTAAGATATCGTTTCCACAGGGACGGATTGTCAAGTACTGAATCTTTTGATCCTTGTTAGCTAAGTGATTAAAGTTGTCGGTTTGTTGCAGTTCAAACAAAAAGAACGTAGTAAAATGGAAGTTGCAACGATGAAAGAGTTATCGGGATGCCGGGTTTCACGACGTCATTGAACTTATAAGTGTTTTGAAATGTATTGCTTTGATAATCTTTGAAAACCAAGGAAGTGTCCTCTTGAGTCATGCCCCTCTCGAGCGCGCGACTCAATAACTGAGTTCGTCTCCTACTCTCGCGGTGGACAACTCCACAATTCACTTAGTTAGTCTCCTACTCTCGCGGTGGACTAAGCAGCGGTAGATTGTGTGAAACAGGACACCAAGATTCCCCAAGTGTGCTCTACGACTCTCGCAATAGAGCACACAAGATTGATCGAGGATAATGCGTCGATTGTAATTCACCTCTCAGTTATTACCACAAATGACTAAGGTGAGAATCATTTTGGCCAAGAAACGATAATCACAATTGAGATAAACAAGATCAAATGATTTCGAAAGATTTCTCACAAAGCGATTCTTAATATAGATACTTATAATTCAAAAGACGGGCTATGCCCGAATCCCGATAGAGGTTTTAAGCTACTACAGACATGATTACCTCAAATGCAAGATTTACAATTTAGGATGTAAAGGAATCGAACTATTCAAGAAGGGAAAAGAAATTAAGACAAACTCCTTTCTCTTCTCCGTTGAAGTCGTCTCCTCTTCTCGGAATGGTGTAATTCTTGCCTTGGATTCAAGCCTTGAACTCTTGAGTGCAATCCCCTTCTCACTATCCACAACTGCCGACCCCCCTTCTCGTGAGAGAACTCCACTTCTTATAGTCTCCAAGGTTCCTCTTCATGGTGCCTCTTCAAGGTGCCCTTTCAAGGATGCGCCACTTCAAGGTGCCTTTTCACGGAGGCACCTCTTCCAGGTGCCCTTTCAAGGATGCGCCACTTCATGAACCTCTTTAATGATGCGCCATTCATGAATCCCTTTAATAATGCGCCATTCATGAATCTCTTCAATAAAACCACATTCATGAATGTGCCTCATTAATGCTTGTAGATGGCGTGTGTTCCTTTGAGCTGGCGTGTGTCTTCTTTAGCTGGCATGTGTCTCCTAGCTCTCGTATGAAGTTATTTGTCTTGTCATGTGTTCGGATTTCACTCGGGGATGTAGTTTTGCATCCGTATAGCTTTAGAAATGAGTGAATTGTTCTGCATTTAACAAATATAACAAGTAGTGAAGCTTCTGAAGAAAATTAGTGAAATAAGCTAAGAAGAGCTATAGAAGCATCAAAATATATCTCAATTTACTGGGAAATAGTAGTTAAAAGGACTATATAATTAGGAGACATCAAGCACTCTCATGTTTCTATGTCTGCTAGAGATTTTGCTACTCACATGTCACATTTGCATCATGAAATACATTACCAAATGTTTGATGCTGTTAATTCTTATCGCAAGAGTGCTAACAAGAAACGCCGAGAAAGGAAATTTTCTGTAGGTGAACAGGTTATACTGCGGGTCAGGGAGTAGCGCATCCATGGATCTAGCCGCAAGTTGGACGCAAAGGGACTCGGACCCTTTACCATTGTGGAAAAGATCAACGATAACGCCTACGTCTTGGATCTACCACCGGACTTGGGGATCCCCACCATTGTCAACGTGGAGGATCTCACACGCTATGAAGAGCTGGTACTCATCGAGGAGTTGACTGACAGGCTCGAGCCACAGAGCATACTTGAGGATCAGACCCGACTCACCCTGGATGAGGTACAAGTATTTTATCGTGTTAAGTTTGTTTCGGGTGAGGAGGCTTGGCTTCCTGAGAGTGAGTTGGCACAGGCCGCCCCAGAGTTACTCCAGGGGTACAAGGATAATTCTCCAGAGGAGAATTTTTCCCACTCGGGGAGAAATGATGGAGAGGCCAACCCTACCCTTAGAAGGTCTGGTAGGGCTAGGAGGAAACCCATCAGATATGGCCTTTCCTCCTAGGTCACCCTTCTTTCCTTATTTGCAATTTGCTTTGAATAAGCTCTAGTGCACCTTGTAGTTTCCTTATTAGGTCATGCATTACCTTCTAGAATAGTCTACTAGTTCTTGTGTCAATAATTGGGCAGGTTAAAGCCCATCTCGAGAGGAAGCTAAAGAAGCTCAAGCTAAGCCACTCAAGTGGAGCTCCAATTATGGAAAGAAGCACTTCAACACCTTAACTAGAGACTTCAAGTTGAAAGAGCTTATATTAAATGAAGCTCCACCTCCCAAATCAGCACAAGGCGCCACCTTTGGAGCAGAATTCGAATGCAAGGAAGAACCAGCCACCTCTTTCCGTTTGTGCCAAATCTTCAATGCGCCTCTACCAAGATCCACAAATCAGGGAGAGAATAAAATGCCAACAAATGCGTTCACACCTTGTTTGGAAGGAGGCCACTGAATACTCATCCACAAAGGAATCCCCTCAACGTTTGAATCAAGCCAACAAAAGGAAAGAGCCC
>JANTFE010009459.1:39828-60442 GCA_027562315.1 Costus pulverulentus
GGAAATGTTTTAATTGAGCATTAATTTCTTTGCAATTGCGCCTAGGGTGGAATGTCACCTTTGCCTATGGCTTGTTGAGCCTATAAGTTGTAACCCCTCTCCTTATTGACGAATTAGTTGCTTAGAGAAAGCAGATCGAGTTTGCAATGGTGCTTGTGTTGCCAAGATCCTTCTACCTTCCCCTTCTCTAAAGGGCCAAGCCCTTTCCCTTCACTTCTTCCTCTAACCGAAAGTTCTATCCCCTCATCACCTTCAAGACCTCTCCAAGCGCAAGCAACTACTCCAACCATTAGCGTGGATGCAAAGAAAACTTGGAGCCAAGAGCAAAATTGAAAGTAGCCATCAAAGCTAAGTGATCTAACTCTTTGTGATGTTTCATCCTTTCCTCAAGAGCATCTTCCTACGCTAAGTTGAACTATTGATTGTAGGTTGGTGCAAGGTTTGGGAGAACCTCTTAGCGCAAGTGTTTCCCCTCTTCTTTTTTCCTCTCCTCCTTAGTTAGGTGTTAAGGGAATTTGTGAGGCTTAACCTCCCCCTTAGTTTTCTTTAAATTTGTGATGTAGGGTGGAGACACGAAATATGATACTAACTAAAGTCTGATTATTATTATTATTATTTTTTTAATTTCAAAATAGAATCAAAATTTAGAATGCAGTCAGGAAATAGCAAATAGATTTCAGTGCTACAAAAATATCATTTACGAGAAGTTGTCATGTCTTTCGGACTGATCCATTGTAGCTTCAGTTGGATCAACTCGTCCCCCTCGTAGAGCAAAGTGAGTTCTTCCTCGTGACGCCAAAGATCAAGATTTTGGTGGCGCTGATTGCTTACAATACCTGCAAAAACAAACATATTCAGATTAGAATTAGCAGAACACGAAACAGTGGACACGGGAAATTCTGGGAAATAGGGGAAATGGCGTAAGGGGCGGAAGTCATCGGCGTTCGTCCGGTAGTGTACGACCGCCGGACCTGTTACCACTGGGGGTCCGTATGTTCATGGAGAAGAGTTGGCCAGAGTTTGGAGACAGGTGGTGGCTGGCCGGAGGAGAACCATGATGAGGAGCAGATCTGGGGCGGAATCTGGCGAAACAGGGGAAAACACGAGCGCCGAGCGGAGTTGGTCAGCGTTCGTCCGGTGGCTAACGATCGCTGGACCTATTATGATGGGAGGTCCCTCTGACTATGGCGAAGTGGTGGCCGGAGTTTGGAGGCGGACGGTGGCTGGTCAGAGTCGAACGGCATTGAAAGACGGGAGTAAGGTGGAATCAGGGCGAGAACAGGGGATCGAAAGGAAGTTTCGATTCCAGTGATCGGAGAGTCGGATGGATGGATGCCGGTGGCTGTGACTTCGTCTTGGGGAGAGGGAGTGGTGGCCGAAGTCTCGTGGAGATCGGGCCGGTGGATCGTCGGCGGTGAACTCGGAAAATTCCAAAAATCTGGAACTGTTGCGGCTGGAAGATTGAACTTGTGAGGAAGAAGAGAATGGAGGAGAGGGGAAGAGAGGAGGAAGGGGCTCAGCCCTAGAAGGAGGTGAGGGGAAGGATAGGCGACACAAGCGCCTCAGAGGAGAAGAAGATCGGAGACATCCGATTGAGGAAGCAAAACCATTTCCATTCAAAAAATTTGCGTTTACGAGGTTCAAGCTTTGATACATATAGGGGATGCTTTCCAAGCGAACGTTGTTGGGTGAACGTTGCTATTTCCTTCCACGGCAGCAGAGAGACGTTGGGAGCTTTGAGCGAAGATGGCAGCCAAGTGACGTTGGAGTTTCCCCTTTCTCTTGGCTGAGCAAATGTAACGTTGGAGCTTCCTTTTTTGCTCTGTTGAAGATGATGCGTTGGCTCCAAATGTGGGTTGCAAGGTGCAGCGTTGGAGATGGGCTTTAATGCCTTGGGCCTCTTTTATTCTTGAAGTAGTTCCTCCTATTATTTGAGCTAGCTTTATGAGTGACGCTTTGCTAGCTTATTTGTGACCTTACGAGTCTGTCTATGGCACCTTTAGGCTCCACTTGTATCTTCGTGGCTTGTGGTTCCTGTCCGCATCAATTTGTAATATGAATACGTGGAATGTGCGGATCTTGGTTATCTATGTTTGCATGTAATGAAGCAACTCCTTCCATCAGAGTAGGACCGTTGAAGATTGGGACGACACGATCCTTCTATTCTCAGGGATCGCTCTGTGAATATCTTTACTAGTCAATTCAATTCGTAGTTTAAATTAACTTAGTTTCGGTCTTCTCTATTTATAAAATACAAAAATATTTTCCAACTCCGTTAGAAGTAATTTCGGTTTTTATTCTAAAACTACAAAAAAATATTTTCTCAAAGCATCGTTTGAATGCATCCTGTTTGTGAGTGAACCCACCTCCATCACAAGCAAAGTTTGAGCCTCATGTATTTGATGACACCAAAAAATATAGTATATTTTGTATCATTTTCTATACCTTTTCATACTAAATTGAGGATCTTTTTACTTGTTTTTATGTTGAATTCATCAAATATTGCAAAGTCTACTTCTATTTTGGTTTTTCATGATTTTCAGGTAAAAAAAAGCACTATTTTGAGGAGTTTTCAAGCAAAATCAAAGACATAAAAGACTTACCATTATCAAGAGGAGGTCACCCAAGAAATTTCACGCAAAACGGAGCAACTCAGCAAAATACGGCAGTGCCATAATCCATTTTACGGTACCGTAATTTCAAACAGTACCATAAAATCAAAACACTGCCGTAATTTGGAGGAATTTTCGAACAGAAATATTTTGTGATTTTACGGCACCGCCGTAATGAATTACACTGCCCTATTTTTCAGTGCTTTCAGAACAGAAACCTTTGCTGATTTTATGGTACGGCCGTAAACAATTCATGGGCCGTAATTTTGACTTTCGGGGCATAATTTTGACTTTCGGTGCACAGAATGAAAATACGGCACTGCCGTAAATTATTACACGACTGTAATTTTCAGTCAAAATCGTGAGTTTTCCGCGGCTGAAACTTGTTCGGGCCATAACTTTTGATCTAGAGCTCCAAATTGGAATCAGAAAGTTGCGGCTACTTCATCTTTAAGTGGAGACGACACACGCACTGAAAGGGCGAACTTTTATCACGTATCCAGAGAGCAATTGCCAGAGAGGTGGCTTGGGTTTGGCCTCGCGCTGAGAGGCGTAGAGAGCACCTTAGGCCATGATTTTTACTTAGAAGCTTTGCTTGGAAGAGAGGA
The DNA here is from genome assembly GCA_027562315.1 of Costus pulverulentus. Lineage (NCBI taxonomy): Eukaryota > Viridiplantae > Streptophyta > Magnoliopsida > Zingiberales > Costaceae > Costus > Costus pulverulentus. The sequence goes on from JANTFE010009459.1 coordinate 43,049, forward strand.
AGACACCACAGAAGTTTCAGAGCGTTTGGAGTCCGATCAGAGGTGAAATTGATGAAATTGGTGGTGACAGCACTGTTCATCGAGTTTTGCTGCAAATTACGGTGCTGTAATTTAATTACAGCACTTGTTTTGTAACTTTTCTTCTTCCCTTCTTCGATTTCTGACTTTCTAAACTATGAATTATTTTATTTTCTTCTCCATGCAAGCTTAGACATATTTTGGGACATAGGGTTTAATCCCTTTGATTTTTAATGATTAGATAACTCTTTTCTTTTGTCATGATAATGTTCGTTGTGATAATTCTACTTATGTTATGAATTGTCTTTAATTTTCCTTAGATCTAAGTTATTATCCATGTTTTAGAGTTTTCGCAATGAGACTGAAAGGTGATTTGCTTGAGAACTTGGAACCCTAGAATTGCATGTTAGGATCCCTTCCTTAGGTTTGATCTAATTTGATCTGTTCTAGTAGATTAATTGTCATGTTTAATAATATTGATCTAGGAGTGAGTTATTGTGTCAAACGTGGAGATCTTGCATGAAAGTGAGGATCAAAACGTTGGAAAACACTAGGTAGAACTTGTGTTGAGACTCGGATGCACGAAAGTGATCCTTCAGGCTCTAGTTGTGATGATCAACTTAGAATTCGGATGCATGAAAGTGATCCTTGAGTTCTTTGTTGATGGTTTACTTATCTGCAGCGTTCGGATAGATCTTGCCTGAAAGCGAGGATTGGTCCCTGCGTGATTATCTGCAAGAAAGTGAGATAATCCTTTTATGAAGTAAATTAGGTCTTTATCATATCAAGATTTGATTGACGAACCTTTTATTTATATCTTATCATTGAAATCAAGGTGGATGAAACCCTAGTCCCATGTTTATCTCTCTGATTATCCTTCGTGTTAGCTACATTGCTTACTTTCATCATATTCGGTTTACTTAGCTAGCGAGAAAACAATTATTTGGTAATTAACAATAAGGTCTCTGTGGATCGATATTTTTATTACTTTGATAATTCCGTACACTTGCGGAAACCTATCAAGTTTTTGGCGCTGTTGTCGGGGATTAGTCCAAAGTATACGCGTGCCAAACTTGTAGTGTTACCTTACGGTATATCATATGCCAAATTTTTAAAAGAGATTCTGTCTAATAAGAGGAAAATAGAAGATTATGAAACTATGGCTTTAACTGAGGAATGTAGTGCTATTATACAAAATAAATTACCACCTATGTTGAAGGATCCAGGTAGTTTCTCTATCCCTTGTTTTATTAGTAGTATGGCTTTTGACCGAGCCTTATGTGATTTGGGAGCTAGTGTGAGTCTAATGCCTTTGTCTGTGTGCAGGAAATTGGACATGGGAGCTCCTAAGCCGACTACAATTTCTTTGCTACTTGTCGATCGATCAGTAAAATATCCAGTAGGTATTCTAGAGGATGTTCCTATACAAGTTGGTAAGTACTTCATACCTGCTGATTTTGTGGTACTTGAAATGGAAGAGGATTGCAAGATTCCTATTATTTTGGGTAGGCCGTTCTTAGCCACTGCTGGAGCCCTTATTGATGTAAGAAACGGTAAACTTGCTTTAAGATTATTTGGCAATGATAAGATTGAGTTTGATTTGAATAATTCATTGAAAAAACCTGCATACGCTAGATCCTGTTGCACCATTCATGCCATTGATGACACAGTTTATGATGTTAGTTGTTTGTTTGATGATTCTTCTGCTGATGTTCCTTTTTTTGATTCCTTAAAAAATTCTTGAGAAAAAATTGATAGTTCTGGTTTTGAGAATGATTTTGATAATTTTGATGATGAAAAACATGCGACTCTAGATTGTGCTACTTTTGATAATGAAAGTGAAAATATCCCTAAAGTTGAGTTGAAAGTTTTACCTGATAACCTTAGATATGAATTTCTTGGTCCTAACTCTACCTACCCTCTGATTGTGGATGCTAAATTAGATGCCAGGGAAACTGATCTACTCTTGAAGGAGATAAGAATTCATAGAAAGGTAATTGGGTATTCCATTGATGCCTTAAAAGGAATAAATCCTTCTTTTTGTATGCACAGGATTCACATGGAGGATGAGCACAAGCTGCATATAGATTTTCAGAGAAGGCTCAACTCGTCTATGAAGGAAGTGGTGAAGAAGGAAGTACTAAAATTACTAGATGCAAGTATTATCTACCCTATCTCAGATAGTAAGTGGGTGAGTCCTGTACACTGTGTTCCAAAGAAGGGGTGTGTCACTGTAATGAAAAATAAGGATAATGAATTGATACCTATTAGAAATGTCACTAGTTGGCGTACGTGTATTGATTATAGAAAATTAAATGTTGCCACCAGAAAGGATCATTTTCCCTTGCCTTTCATTGATCAAATGGTTGAAAGACTTGCCAAACACTCTCACTTTTGTTTTCTTGATGGGTATTCCGAATTTTTTCAAAATCCTATTCATCCTGATGATCAAGATAAAACCACTTTTACATATCCTTATAGTACTTTTGCTTACAGAAGAATGTCCTTTGGTTTATGCAATGCACTTGCAACTTTTCAAAGGTGTATGATGGCAATTTTTTCTTAATTTATTGAAGACTTCATTGATGTTTTTATGGATGATTTCTCTATCTATGGTTTCTCTTTTGATGACTGCTTAGCTAATCTCTCTAGAGTTTTATAGAGATGCGAAGAGACTAACCTTGTCTTGAATTGGGAAATGTGTCACTTTATGGTTAGACAAGGGATAGTTTTGGGCCATCTTGTTTGAGAGAGAGGGATTGAAGTGGATAAGGCCAAGGTAGATGTGATTGAGAAGTTAGCACCACCCACCACTATCAAGGAGATCAGGAGCTTTTTGGGACATGTAGGGTTTTACAGGAGATTCATCAGTGACTTCTCTAAACTTGCTAAACCTTTAACTGATTTACTTTGTAAAGACACCAAATTCTGCTTTGATGGGAAATGTCTGTTTGCTTTTCAGGGGTTAAAGAAAGCCTTGGTTTCAGCACCCATCATTCAACCCCCAGACTGGGACTTACCCTTTGAACTCATGTGTGATGCCAGTGATTATGCAGTGGGAGCAGTCTTGGGACAGAGAAAAGATAAGAAACCTCATGTTGTTCACTATGCCAGCAAGACTTTAGATGAGACACAGAAAAATTACACCACCACTGAGAAGGAACTATTGGCCATAGTATTTGCTTTTGATAAATTTACGTCATACTTGATTAACTCCAAAGTGGTAGTGTACACTGACCATGCATCTGTGAAATACTTAATGCAGAAAAAAGACAGCAAACCATGATTACTCAGATGGATTTTACTCCTGCAAGAATTTGATTTGGAGATTAAAGACAAAAAATGATCAGAAAACCTTGTTGCAGATCATCTCATAAGAATAATGGTAGACAATTAAAAGAATGATGAGATCAATGATTCCTTCCCTGAAGAACAACTCTTGACCATTGAACAACTCAGAGCCCCCTGGTATGCTGACATAGTGAATTATCTTGTAGCCAATATTTTTCCTCCTGATTTGAGCTACCAAAAAAGGAAAAGATTTTTGGCTGAGGTGAAACACTATTTTTGGGATGAGCCTTATGTATTTAGAAGATGTGCAGATGGTATTTTCAGGAGATGTGTACCCGAAGAGGAAGTTGCAGACATACTGTTCCAATGCCATGGATCTTCTTATGGTGGGTATGCCAGTGTCGAGAAGACTGCCTTCAAAGTGTTGCAATCAGGAATTTTTTGGCCCACAATATTTAAAGATGCGAGAAATCTTGTTTTATCCTGTGATAGGTGTCAGAGGACAGGCAACATTAACAGAAGACATGAGATGCCACTGTCTAATATTCTTGAGGTTGAGATATTTGATATTTGGGTAATTGACTTCATGGGACCTTTTCCATCTTCAGGATCTAACAAATATATTCTTGTAGCGGTAGATTATGTTTCAAAGTGGACTGAAGCTATTGCATCCCCAACTAATGATTCCAGAGTTGTTGACAAATTATTCAAAAAAATTATCTTTCCAAGGTTTGGGACCCCACGAGTTGTGATTAGTGATGGAGGCTCGCATTTCATATAACACAAGTTTTTTGCCTTACTAAAAAAATATGGGGTGAATCATAGAGTGGCAACACCTTATCATCCTCAAATAAGTGGACAAGTTGAAATATCAAATAGAGAAATAAAAGGGATTTTGGAGAAGACAGTTTCACGCACAAGGAAAGATTGGGCATTCAAACTTGATGATGCATTATGGGCATACAGGACAGCTTTCAAAACACCAATTGGGATGTCTCCTTATCAATTAGTTTATGGCAAATCTTTTCATCTCCCTATAAAACTCAAACATAAGGCATTCTGGACAATCAAAGCATTAAACTTTGATTTAAAGAATGCAGGAGAAAAAAGAAGACTACAGTTGAATGAGATAGATGAGATCAGACTTTCAGCTTATGAAAATGCAAAAAATTATAAGGAAAGAACCAAAAGATGGCATGATCAACATATTTTTAGAAGGGATTTCCAACCAGGTGACTTTGTTCTTTTATTCAATTCTAGATTGAGACTTTTTCCTCGAAAACTTAAGTCTCGATGGTCTGGGCCTTTTCAGGTAAAGAAAGCCTATCCTTACGGAGCCATGGATATATGGAATAAAGAAACAGGAGAATTCAAGGTTAATAGTCAGAGACTTAAACACTATTATCAAGAAGAGCGAGTTGAAGAAAAAGAGAGTTTTTATTTGGATGAACCACTATCAAATCTGAGTGTTAAAGGGTCAAGCTAAAGACCTTTAAATTAGCGCTTCTTGGGAGGTAACCCAAGCATTCTAACTTTAGTTCATTTCCTTTAATTTACTTTTATCTTAGTTTCACCTTAGCATTAATTTTTATTTTTAAGAAGAAGCATGGAGAGGAAGAAAACTTGACTCAAAGGGTTGACAAAATTTTGTAAGTATCCCCTTCCATTCACCTTTTGGATTTCATCATTGACTCTTATTTTTGTGTCTACCACCACTACTTCATCTACATGAAAATATTTTTATTAATGTGATATGTGGTCATGTTTTGAGATGTGATTGATGATTTTTGATGATGAATGAACTCAAATCCATGATTAGAGATATAGCCCCATCATGTTAAATTTATTTCTTCAATACATATTTGTCTATTGAAATATGAAATTAGTTGATGCATGAAATTTTGGATGGATGTATTGTTTGAAGAATAACATCTAACAGTGACACTTTTCTTTTGAATAAAATGAGTATATGAGTATGATTTATGAATTGAGATCAATTGATCAACCTAGTAGATGTTTAGTCTATTCTTGTTATTTGTTGGGAAATAAGAATCCAAGATCTACAAAATAAAGGTGAGGACTCCCCTACTTGGCACTGTGGGAAAGCGCAGTGGTACTGAAGGTCATGGGTTGAAGCAATAAATAGAAAAAGTATGTATCTATGTGGGTACATGCCATGAGAGAAATCATTTCACATAAACTCCGTTGTCCTTAGAAAAAGGATATGAGTTCTACTGCACTGATTATGTGATCCGTGCACTCTAATCTCGTCACTAGAAAAAAGGTGGTAATCGAGTTAGAGAATGTGAATAATGCAAAAGGGAATAGAAGAAGTATGTATCTATGTGGGTACATGCCAAAAAAAAGAGTGAAAATAGATCTTGGAAACCTAATTCCTGTAAACAAAAGCATGATAGATTTGAACTGAAAATTGGGTGAAATCATGAGATTGAAATTTCTATTTATTATACAAGTTGCGAAGTTTTATTTGATTGAATTATGGATCTAGAGGATTGAGTTCTAAAGATAATATGTTTATTTGAAGTTTTATAAATCAATTGATAGAATTTTTCATTGATGAGTTGTATTTTAGAAATTTATTGAGCATGAAAAGGTTATTCTTTTAATCAAACTTTGACATCAAATTTTTATTTTTGCTTGTGGACAATCAAAGTTTGAGCCTTATGTATTTTGATGACACCAAAATATATAGTATATTTTGTATCATTTTTGATATCTTTTCATGCTAGATTGAAGATCTTTCACTTGTTTTCATGTTAAATTCATCAAATATTGCAAAGTCTACTTCTATTTTGGTTTTTCATGGTTTTTAGTTAAAAAGGCACTATTTTTAGCCATTTTCAAGAAAAATCAAATATATAGAAAGATTACCATCATCAAGAGGAGATCACCCAAGAAATTTCACGCAAAAAGGAGCAAGTTTGCAAATTACGGCAGTGCCGTAATCCATTTTACGGTACCGTAATTTCAGACAGTACCGTAAAATCCGAGCCCTGCCGTATTTTGAAGAATTTCCGAACAGAAAGTTTTTCAGATTTTACGGTGTTGGTGTATATGCCCTAAGGACCTAATTCTAGTCTGTTACTTGTACTACTTGACATTGATATTTATATCATACTGGCATTGTCGTTATCATTATTTTTTTACATCTGCGAACATGTACTTATATAATAATGTCCCTGGAGACAGATTGGATCTGTGCTCAAACTATTGTCCCTAGTCAATATAACTTAGTGGATATGGGACAGCTATGATACTTGTAAGACTAGTATATGGGCTGGTTAGGCACGACGTGCTAACGTAGGCATATGGGTATATCAGTGGTAGATATACTGGACCGACCCGCTGTGAGACAATGACTTGGTGTCACGAGTTATCCTCACAAGTGATAGGAGATGCATTGATCCCTTGACTTGAGGTCATTGGCCATTCTATATGGTTAAGGATATGCTTTGATACAACCTAACGCCTTGCCGTAGTTGGGAGGTAATAACGGTTGTCATTGGGCATGTCACGACCCATATGAGAAGGTCAATGCACAGACATAGGATTTGCCCCTTCCTAAGGGAAGCATGATATCCATGGAGCTCCTCTATGGTTCTATGACTGAAAGTGTATGGCCCTACCCAGGTTAGACCTGATTTAGTCATAGCCATAAGATTGGATAGAAACAAGTGGTGACACACTTGGCCAATCGGATATCAGTTCGGCGAAGAGACTGTAATGCATCTGTACCTGGTTACGATGATGGGGATGTCGATGTCGATATCCATTCCGATGACTTGGGTAGCAGCGATGCACTGCTAGGTGCCACTCACTACTTGTGGTGACCTTAGGTCAGCACTGCCAACGTCAGAGGAACCAACATGGTCTCACACCTTGATACTCGAGTTCTCGTATTGATCGAGAAGCCTTGTGATCGAGTTATTGGATAACTCAGATCTGTTTTGGAGATTTCATCGGCACCAATGGGCCTGATGAGATGGAAGAGACTTATTGGAGCCAACTTCCATTTACGGCATTTTAACCATGGTTAGCCCAATTTGACCATGGGTTAAATTGGATTGGATCCAAGGGCTTGGTTAACATGAAAAATGGACCTTGGGCTGGGCGCATTGAAAAGGTTGAGCTTAATGGACTTAAGGAGAAGAAAAGGGATGGCGCATGCTTAACCCTAGTTAGACTAGGGTTAGCGCTTATACCTCATGTGAGTTTAATTGATCATGATAAAATAAGGGCTAATTAATTAATTAATTAGAGTCCTATTTTTGTGTCCTAATTGGATTAGGACTTGATCAAGTCACCCAGTTAAGTCCTAATTGGATTAGGACTAGTCTTGATCAAACCGTCCATGTAAATTCTAATAGGATTAGGACATGATCAAGGGGCCCACATGAGTCCTAATTAGATTAGGATTTAAATTCCTACTTCTTCTCCTAGCCACCCAATTTGTTTGAATTGAGGCCACAAGTAAACCGCCTATGGTCTCTATAAATAGAGACCTTGGCCGCCCCTCTCAACACACAATCCTCTTGGAGGCGTGATCAAAAGTGAGGGCGTGAGCAAGGGCAAGGGGCGAGTGCAAAGGCTTTGGCGTGAGCTCCTCTCATCTTCCATCAAGTGACCGCAAGGGCTTCCTCCTGCTTTCCTCTTCTTGGCGCATACCTTCTTGGCGTTGGCGCAAGTTGCTTGGAGGACTCTCCTAAGGCTTGGATCTTCTTCCCGAGGCTAGCACCGGGCATGGAAGAAGAGGACTCGAGGTGATCCGTGTGTGTGAGACTGCAGAGGGCGCACGCTTGGGCGCCTCTACGACATCGGCCTCATCTCACTTTTAAAGTATTTTTTATCTCATCGTGTCGACTCCTTCGCATGCGATCTTCAATGGTTTTTTGGGACTGGCCTATTTTGGGGATATTCTTCCGCTGTGCTTGTATTTATGTCAATAAAACTCTGAAAATTTGTAAAATATCCCCGGGGTTTTCCAACATACGGCACCGCTGAAAACAATATTACGGTACCGTATTTCAGAATGCTTCAGAATAGAAACTTCGCTCAATTTTACGGCACTACCGTAAGAAACTACACAGGCCGTAATTGCCAGATGTTCGCGAACAGAGTGTTCAGCTGATTTTACGGCACTACCGTAAACCAGATTACGATGCCATAATTTCCAACCTTTTTAGTAACAGAATACTCGAGGGATTTTACGGCAGTGCCGTAAACTATTCCACTACCGTAATTCCTATTCTGAACGCGACGTCCAGGTCAACTTCGACGCCCGATTTTTGCAGAGAGGATTGCGGGCGATCCAGAACTCTAAATTGGATACTGTAAGAAGCAAAAGGATAGCTTTGGAGGGGAGAATTACGCCCACACCGGAAGCCCCAATTTTCATCGACGGTCGAGGGAGAAATTGCGATTCACGCCTCCGCCTAGGGTTTCACCGCCGCGGTCAATCCAGATGATCTCCGGCCATGATTTTTCTACTGAAGCTTCGTCTGAAGGACGAGATGACACACCAGAAGTTTTAGATCGAAAGGAGATCAATTGGAAGAGAAATCGAAGAAAAAAGAGTCGCTGACACTGTTCATCGACGTTCTTTGCAAATTACGGCTGTGAAATACTTCACAGCCGTGATGTATTTTCTAACCTTCTCTTTTCCTTTGATTTTCGATTTTCTGAAACCATGACTCATTGTAATTCCTTCACGATGATAGCTTAAAGTACTTTTGGGACATGGGGGAGTAATTCACTAAATTTACAATGACTAGATGACTACTTTTTCAATATTTCGTAGAGTTTAATCTTAGCATGATGATTTTGCTCATGCGATAATTGTGCTTAGACTCTCTATAAGTTCATGTTACTAATTATGTTCTTAGAATTTTCGCTGCAGACTGAAAGGTAATTGCTTGAGAATTTGGAACCCTAGAATTGCATGTTAGGAACCCTTCCTTAGGTTAGATCCAACTTGATCTGTTCTAGTAGAATAATTGCCATGATTATAACATGAATCTATAAATCAATGTCTATTTGTCAAATGTGGAGATCTTGTGCAAAAGCAAGGATCAGAACGTTGGAGATCTATGAGTAAAACTAGTGTCGAGACTCGGATGCTCGAAAGTGATCCTTGAGATTCCACTACAGGTTATCACTAGAATTCAGATGCACGAAAGTGATCCTTGAGTTCATTATTTGATTATTTACTTATCTTCAGCGTTAGGAAAAATCTTGCACGAAAGCGAAGATAAATCCCTGTGCAGTTGTTTGCACGAAAGTGAAACAATCCTTTTATTAAGTAAATTACACCTTCATCATCATAAAATTGAACAGACAAAATCCTTATTCATATCTAGTTATAAAAGATAAAGTGAACGAAACCCTAGTCCCAGCTTTTCTCTCTGATAATTCTGTTTTAGTTTCCGATTGCTATTTTTCACTTCTTCGACTTGCCTAGATCGTAAGAAATCAACTATTTGGTATTCGACAACATAGGTCTCTATGGGTTCGATATCTTAATTATTACTTCGTGTATCCGTGCACTTGCGGATATAACAACAAGTGTGGTAACTGAACAAGTTTTTAGAGCTGTATCAAGGGGTGACAAGTCCCTGTGCGCCAATACTTAGGTTTTGGCTGCGACTTTAAGAATAAGTTTAGTTTACCTACTTGTTGGGATACAACACGCATCAAGTTTCGCATCGATCCGCGCCTCAGCGCAACCATAGACTCTAACCGGATGTTAGCCCCTTCCGAAGGCTGAACCGATTCTTGGTTTCGGGGATGGTTTCCGGGTATTGGGACGATATAATTTGTGACCACGTAGTCACCATGCACAAACAAGGGGGAGGCGACTAAGGTAAAATGCTGAAAACACTGAACGGATGTAGAAATATGCAATGCGATGCTGAGGGATCGTGCGAATGATAAGAATCGAACGCGGAACGTCCTCTGATACCAGAATTGATGTAGCAACTAATAGGTGTGGGGGTCCTTAAGCCGTACTCTAGGGTTTTACACAATGCGCGATAAAAACGGGAGAGGGTCGTGAGACGAGGGAAGAGAAAACGCGTTGAAAAGGTGCAAGGAAGCCGGTAGAAAAACACGACGAAGATAGCGATGAGTTCGATTAGGGCAACACAAATGCGAATGAAGAGAACAACACCCAACTAAATAATACAGCGCACTAACCTCGTAGCAATTTTAGCGAATTCCTGCAGCTCTCTTAGTGCGTTTTAAGCTTAGCCGGCGTTGGGGGATTGCGGTTGTGCAGGGTTCAGCTCGTGCGCCTACATAGTAGAAACAAACCAAGACAAGAGATGTCATGCCTCCGATGGATGGACAGCCGTGGGTGAAGGAGAAATGAGAAAAATCACAGCAACGAAACGTGCAAGAGAATGACAAACAGGCAAACCTGACCCACCGGAAGGGTGGGATTTACTTCAAACTAAAAGCGGAACAACTTGGAATCGAAGAGACGTCTTCGACCCGAACACAACGAAGGCACGACTTCGACTTGTCTTCACAACCGTTGGCGACTCTCAGCTCACCAGGAGATCTCTCAAACACCAAAGAGAACTATTTAACACTTAGCCCTACCTCCTCTTTTATAGAATAAGAGGGGAGGGAACAAACAAAATACACAAGAGACACTCAACTCTAACCACCTACCAACTCTTGCAGGCCACAAAAGTGGTCAAGCTGCAACTACAAGACAAGGAATAACAAGTACCTAATTTTTTCCGATATTGGTCGCATGATTCTGTGCCCTTGTACGGGGGTGGTTTAGACGCGCTCCGAGCATACGACAACAAAACAGTAGAACTTCGATGTCGTGGGCTGGGTCACCACTGTCGCGGGCTCGTTCTTGGGCCGTATTGCTGATCAGATTACGCGGCCCACCTGGGGTTGGATCTTCAGGGGGTCGGTCCGTAGTGCCCTTGGGCTGCGCCACTTCGGTATGGATGGAAAGAGGGCTAATGACGCCCAAGAAATAGTTCGGGGGCTTACTTTGCCGTTAGGATCGCCGGATTTCCACCTTCTTGGGCTCCTTTGGGTTGTCACGGGGTGGAGCAACATGGTAGGGGGGCGGTGCACATATAAGTGGGGTCATCGGGGCTGCAAAGTGCCTTCAGGGTCAAACACGGCCTGCCTGTGATAGTGATCATGGCCGTGTTCATAGTCGACGCGATCCACATAATCGAGCATGGCCTGCCTGTGCTTGGGATCACTCCTGTGCTTGGCATTGCCGAAATCCATAGAATCGAGCACGACCTGCCCGTGCCTAGAATCACGCCTGTGCTTGGCGTTGCCGAAATCCACAAAATCAAGCACGGCCTGCCCGTGCTTGGCGTTGCTGAAATCCACAGAATCGAGCACGGCCTGCCCTTGCTTGGAATCATGCCCGTGCTTGGCGTTGCCGAAATCCACAGAACTAGGCACAACTTGCCCATGATCAGGAGCACGGTCGTGTTCGGCGCTCACGTCTTCGGGCGATCGTGTCACGGCCGTGACAGGGCGCACGGCCTGACCGTGTCGGGGCCTGGGGAGCTCTGACTGAGGTGAAAATTGGGAAAATTCCTAGGGTCCTAGGGAGTCTCCCCAAGTGTCTTTTGGAGGGATTAGGCCGACCTCAAGTGTGTTCATGGGCCCGTTTGCACCTGCATCACTCAAGGGACTAATTATCTTGGAGGCGTGAGTAAGGAGAGGGCAAGAGCAATGGTTCAAGTGGCAGCCTCTTCTTTGGCAGCTTCTTCTCCTTCCCTTCTTCATCATTGGCGCATATACCTTGGAGGCGGCGCAAGTTTGAAGGAGGTGACCTAAGGCTTGGATCTTCTTCCCGAGGCTAGCACCAAGCATGGAAGAAGAGAGCTCGAGGCATCCGTGTGTGTGAGACTGCAGAGGGCGAATGCTTGGGCGCCTACCTCGACATCGGCTTCTCTCATTGCTTTGAGGTACTTTCTATCACATTGTGTCGATCCCCTCGCTTGACGATATTCAGTAGGTTTTTGGGCCTAGTCTGTTTCGGAGATATTCTTCCGCTGTGCAATGTAAAGTGTGATGTCTATCTCTGAAAAATTATTAAATATCCCCGGGGTTTCCCAACAGTGGTATAAGAGCGACTTGCGAGCCTCGAACGATGTTTCTTTCATGCTTTTCTATGCTCACATGCCATGTTTCAATTTTCTCAAATTGCATATAACATGGCGCATGTTTTTCTAAATTAGAAAAATTGAAGTCTCTTGTTCCTATCCTCTTTGTCAATCTCATTTGGATTTTTGGATTATTTTTCTTGATTGATTTAACATCAAAGGCGCACGTAGTTTTGTCAAGTAGGACGGGCATTGTGTCTTCGGACTGGCCGAGTCTCTTGATCTGACAAAATTGCCAGCCGATAGGATTTATAAAATCATCATAAAAATTAATCACAAATAACCAAAAGATTTGTGATAAAGAGATATGGAATAGAGACTTGTTTTATGAAAAAGTAAAATCTCAGATTTTATATTTTTCATGAGCATATAGAATTACATGAATAAGTACCTTGATTGTGCATAATGTTGTGTTCATGGGTCTGCCCCTTAGCATGCCTGTGATGTATTCTTGTGAGGCCTACGTGCCACCCATCTTTTTCCTTTTATTTTGTAAAATTCAAGATGAAGATTAGGGGGCGCATCCTACATGAATCTTGGCACATGCATGAAGCTTGCGCACCTTGCTTGGTGGGGCAACAAACTTCATCAATGGTGGCGCATATTTGCTTGGTGGCGCATGTTAGGGTTTGGCCGAGCCTTGTGCTTGTGTGCTATCCCTCTTGTGGCTTACAAGATGGCGGTTCACCCTTGGAAGACCTTGGAGCCAACCTTGAAGATCAATCTAGAGGTCGGCTAGGTTAGGTCTAGTTTTAGGGGCTTGAGTCCTAGGTCAAGAGTTGAACCTCCTTTTGGCATGGGCTGGTTCAATGTCTTGAATAGGCTATGATCACATTATTCTTTTACTACTTTCAATATCTACTAAAGCATGCATGTGATGTTTTATCGTTATGTTATCACTATAGGATTGCATGCCTTTAATGTTAGACATAAGATAAAACAAAGTTGATGAGACCTCAAAAACCCTCAAATAAAATATCAAGTCTAGTAGCCTTCTAATGCGTAGCCCTCATCAAACTATCGATCAGTGGTTTTGTGTACTGTTTCCCACCCTCGTGGGACATACCCACTTATCTTTAGTAGGTGTGTGGTGGCAATGGTTTCCCCAGTCCATTTTAACCGGGCGTGCCTTTGCAAGGAAACTCGTTGGCCCTGGGCATAACGATTATGAATGGACTTGCCTTGATTTTCAAATGTGATGGGAACATGATGAAACTCTAGAGGCATCATTGAGAGGTTAGGATTTCATACCCAGCCTTCACTGGACATGAAATGCTTACACTGTCTCGATAAGGGGAATTGCTTGGAGCAATCGGCCGGTGTGCCCACCTTAGGAAGCATGGTCACTTTGTGCATCTCATCCCACCCTCATGGGACACGAAGCCCTGTGTGGAATAAGGATCCCATTTCACTAGGAAATCTCAAGACTTCCCGATTGACTTTGTGGGTTGTCAATTCGATTAAAATAGTGGGAGCCATGGTCATTTAAAACAAGTCCAGTTTAAATGACTCGAAGTAGTACTAATCTGATGTTTCTTGGTTGTTGTAGAACATTGGCTACGAACACTGGCTGATTTACACTGTAATCCCTTTTAGATAAGGATAAGTTGGTTGGATCCAACTTTATGGACTAACATCAGAACTTGAGCATAGCCCTCAAGCTCGAGAAGAAGCTATATGTCTTTGTGTAGCCTTTTCCTGCGGCACCTGCGCCCAATGCCCGAGTGGCATACAGGGATGCTTTTAGAAAGCATCAGGATGACTCTTTGGAAGTAGCATGTCTCATGCTAGCCACTATAGCACCTGAACTTCAGGTGCAATATGAGGAGCAGAACGCTTTTTAGATGATTACTCATTTGAAATTGATGTTCGAGGCTCAGGCTATAACTGAGAGATATGACACTGCCAAAGCAGTCTTTCGGTGCAAGTTGTCTGAATGTGCACCAGTGAGACCCCATGTTCTCAAGTTGATTGGGAATGTGGATCATATCAGAAGACTGAGACACACAATAGTCAACAAGCTGGTTGTGGATCTTATTCTGCCGTCCCTGCCCCCTAGCTTCAGTCCATTTATTATAAATTTCAACATGAACCTGATTGAATGCACGAGGGAGGAACTATTGAATATGCTCAAAACAGCCGAGCGGGAGATGGGAAAGACCAAACCCAATTCAGTTCTTTTGGTCCCTGCGACCAAGAAGATAAAGAAGAAAGGGAAGGCATGTGCGAAGGGCAGTGCCAAGGGTGCTACGAAAGCACTGAAGAAAAGGGCAAAGAAGTCAAAGGATTAGAGGTGCTTCCACTGTGGTGATCAGGGCTACTGGAGAAGGGACTACAAGCAACTTCAGTATTAGGAGAAGAAAGGCTTGGCCTTAACTTCTAGCTCAGGTATTTATGTTACTGAAGTCAACCTTTCTACTTCTATATCATGGGTATTGGATACCGCATGTGGAGCTCATATTTGTATAAATATGCAGGGGCTTAAAAGGAGTAGATCGGTACGGGCTGGAGAGATTGACCTATGAGTTGGAAACGGAGCACAAGCTACTGCTGTTGTTGTAGAAGTTTTGACTCTCTCTCTACCTTCAGGACTTCAATTAGAACTAGATAATTGCTATTATGTGCATTCGTTAACCAAAAACATTATATTCATTCCTTGCTTGGCAAGGAAAGGTTTTATATTTGAAATAAAGGAGAACTCCTGGACTTTTTCGTTTGCAAATATGTTTTATGGGAAGGGTACATTGTGCAATGGTTTATATGTCTTGGACATGAATAGTTCTATATGTAATATAAATAGTAAGAGGACCAAACTGAGTGGTTCATTTGGTGCCTTCCTATGGCATTGTCGATTAGCCCATATAAACAAGAATAGCATTCAACAACTCCATGCAAATGGGTTCTTAGATTCAAGTTCCTTAGAGGAATTTGATACTTGTGAGCCTTGTTTATTAGGGAAAATGACAAAGGCACCCTTCACCAAAACTGGTGAGAGGGCACAAGGTTTGTTGGGTGGGCCATTCAATAAACAAACCAGAGGAGGACATGTTGTGTCCGCAAGTACATGGATACTTCGAAGTAATAAAAATATCGAACCACAGAGATTAGAGAGATAAACATGGGTCTAGGGTTTCATCCACCTTAATTCTAATGACTATAAGGAAATAAAGGTTGTCAGTTTAATTCGATTATGATAAAGACCTAATTCACTTCATAAAGGTATTGTCTCACTCTCGTGCAGACAATCATGCAGATAACCGATCCTCACTCTCGTGTAAGATCTATTCTCATGCTAAAGATAAGTGAATCATGAATAAAGAACTCAAGGATCACTCTCGTGCATCCGAATTCTAAGTCAATCATCTCAAGTGGAATCTCAAGGATCACTCTCGTACATCCTGAAACTCAACACAGGTTTTACTTATGGTTTTTCGACGACTCGATCCTCACTCTCGTGCAAGATCAAATCAAGTCTACACATTAACTCAACCCAAAGTATTAGAAAATCAACATGGCAATAAAATCACTAAAAATCAGAATTCGAAGAACTATCTAATCTCTTACGATAGTTCCAAACTCAACGATTCCTAGGGTTCCGAATTTTAAACGATCAACCTCTCGGTCTATTTAGCAAAACTCTAAAACATGCTGATATTTATAAAACTAAGGAGAATTAAAGAACAATCAATCAAAAAAGTAAAATTATCATATTAAAATTAAACTTGACAAAAATCAATGTTATCTAGTCATTAACAAACTAAGGGGATTACACCCCATGTCCCAAAAGAAGATCTAAGCTTTCATGGTGAAGGGATTACAACAAACCATAATTTCACAGGATTAGAAAGCAAAAAAGGGGAAGAAAAGTTACAAAACAGGGTTCTAATTGAAATACAACCCGTAATTTTGCTTGTGAATAGTGCTATCACCACTATTTTGATGATTTCTCTCTCGATCAGACTCCAAACGCTCTGAAACCTCTGGAGCATGCTTTCCTACTCCCGACGAAGCTTCAGTGTAAATATCACGGTCTGAGATATCCTCTACGCCTCTCAGCGTGAGGACAAACCCTAACCGCCTCTCTGACATGTGCTCTCTCAATTCGTGATAAAAGTTATTCCTTTCACTTCGTGTGTCTTCGCCACTTAAGGACGAGTCTGCAGCATCTTTCAGATCTTAATTTAGACCTCTGTATCAAAAGTTATGGCCCACGCAAGAATCGGACCCGAAAAATTCACGAAAATCCTCCGAAAATACGGCACCGTGGAAGTTTTACTCAAAAATATGGTAGTGCCATATTTCTGCCTCAGGGGTTCTGTAGAAAATTGTCTGAAAATACAGCACCATGGGATTTCATCTGGCAATGCCGTATTTTGCAAAAGTATTCTGGTCGTGTTTTTATGGAGAATACGGTACCGTGAGAATTTCACTGAGAAATACGGTAGTGCCGTATTTGTGCTAGAATTCTCTGGTTGAAATGTCTGAAGAATACGGTACCATGTAATTGTATATGGCAGTGCCGTATTTTCTAATTGTCGTCTGATGCAAACTATGGTACCGTGACAGATTGTCCAGAAAATACGGTAGTGCTGTATTTTTGCAAATGGGCTCCAAATTTGATGAAAATTGATGGGTAGCTTTGTTTCGACATCCGGAATCTATTAGTATGCTCAAATCTTTCAAAATCCATCAAAATATAGCACTTTTAATCTGAAAATGATCAAAAATAATAAATGGTGTAGATCCCGCAATATTTGACAAATAAGGCTTAAAAACAAGCAAAAGAGTATAAATATGACACAATAAGACACATCAAATGACACAAAATATACTATGAATTTTGGTGTCATCAAACACATAAGGCTCAAACTTTGCTTGTCCTCAAGCAAATAAATAAAGAACAATGCTAGGT
>JANTFE010009459.1:60542-78350 GCA_027562315.1 Costus pulverulentus
TAAATAAAACTTCGCAACTCGCATAATGAAAAGAATTTCAGTCTCATGAATTCACCTAATTTTCAGTTTAAATCTATCAAACCTTTGTTTACAGGAATAAAGTCTCCATGATCTTTTTCCACACAGAATCTCTCTTTTCTTGCTCCTCTCTCTTTTTTTTTATTTTTTTTTATTTCTGCATATACTCACATAGATACATACTTTTTATTTTAGACTTCAAGTCTTGTCTTAGGTTCCACTGTGAATTTTACACAGTGCCAAGCAGAGGAGCCTTTTTCTTTTTCCCTCTCTTTTTTTATTTTTTATATAGACTTCAACCCATCTCTTCGGTACCACTGTCAATTTCACACAGTGCCAAGTAGGGGAGTCTTTTTCTTTTTCTCACTCTCTTTTTTTTTTATGTGGATACTGGATTCTCTCATCCCAACAAATAGTAAAATAAATCAAACATTAACTAGGCAAATCAATTGACATTAATTCAAAAATTACACTCATCTGCTCATTTTATTCGAGAAAGATGCTTCACTCTTATATCACATTCATCAAACAACATACCTACCCAAAACATATACATCAATCAATGGATAATTTCAACAAGTAGATATATATTGAAGAAATAAATTCAACATAATAGGTATATCTTCATTCATAGGCATTAGCAGAACTTTCATAATCAATGTAGAAAAATCTACCCATCTAAGAAAAACATATCATCAACTTATCAATCTTATCATGTCCATAAAAAATTTCTAATTCAATGCAAAAGGTGTGAAGCATGAAAAATCATATAACCATAGTCAAAAGTGTAACATGATTGGTCCATATAATCACATAAGGCTTAAACAATGCAAAGGGTGTAAAGTGCTAACAAATCAAAGATGCAACCATGTGAAATAAAATATAAGAGAGTGTTAACAATACTCACAAAACTATATAGCAAGCTCTGACCCAAAGTACATAAGGCTCAGATCAAAAATAGTGTCGGGGCATATGCTGATAGGTTCAAATATGTGCCTTTTGAAAATTTTACCTGCAAATTTTTAAGTACATAAGACTCAGTTCTAAAAATAGTCTCTTACTAAAAAAATAACATTTTTTTTTCTCAAAAGGAAATCAGAGATATCATCAATGGTCTAGAAGAGTGCTGGTGCAGTTGAGAAGTAGAGATGGAACAGAGGCTAGCTGAAAAGCTGCTAGCAATGATGGTGATGGTCCGACAGTAGAGTGAGTAATCTCTAGTGGCCAACTAGAGAATACAGTCATAGAGGTGAGATCGTCGGCCGGTGCAAAAGATAGTACTGCATAAAAAAACCAGAGTCAATAATAAAGAACTGCTGCAAAAATAAATAAAATTATGGAATAAGAGGCAGCAAAAGAAATAAGAATCTGCTGGTGGTATGATCCAGTGTCGATGGCTGGAGACAGTGATGTCAAAGGCAGATGCAGTGGTGGCTAGAGGTGCTGCAAATCTGGAGAAGAAGCCGCAGGTGTCTAAGGAAAGCAGTGCAACCGTAACGAAATTTATTTTCCAGCAACAAAAAAAGGAAAATTAATTCTAAAAATAAAATGAAATAAAAGAAACTAAGCTAAGTGATAATACTTGGGTTGCCTCCCAAGAAGCGCTAATTTTAGGTCCATAACTTGACCTAAACTCAAATATCATGGTGAAGCAGGTGAATCAGTTCCAAAGTATAAAACATACAATCTTCTGCATTTCCTTTTTCCCAAAAGATGAGCCACTAATCGAAATATCCAAATTTTCAAATAAAACACAATCAAAGTGGCTTTCTTATATATGCAGAAATTAAAATCAAGATTTTCAAATGCACTCAAAGTAATTTCTATGATCTTCCTGTGTTTGTCAAAAAGCAAAATCATAAGTCCTTTCATCAAATTTAGAACTTCAATAAGAATAAGAGTAGAACTTTGATCAAAAGATTCATATATTGGATCATGAAAATATTCTTTCTGTCTCAAATTAGGTTCCTCAACAAAGCATAATTTTTCAAATAAAGCAGAAGATTCAACAAAAAATATGGGCAAAACATCAGAGTGAGATTCATCAGTGTTTGTATTTTTCAAATCTTTTTCAATTTCCTCATGTTAATCATCAAACAATTTTTCAATATCAAAATTATCAACAAAATCAAGATGAGACTCTTTAAAATCAATTTCCTCATGCCTCCCCACAAATAATTCATCATCTGAAGAGTCAAAATCAGATTCATATGAAAAAGAATTAATAGAATCAGGGTTGACCATAAGAGATTTATCATTAATTTCAAAAATATCACCAAAATCATAGTGGGGGTTCATTAATGTCTATAATTTTCGAACCTTCATCATGCTCATCAGATTTAACCATATATAAATTTACATCAAAATCAGAATTATCATCAAAAGAAGGTTTTTCAATTTTAATTTTCTCAACTTTTTCCTCAAATAAATTATCAGATGAATCAATTTCACAACAATCAAAATCTAAAGGAGATTCATTAATATTCACATAAGGCTCAATCCCAAAACAAACATGATCACAGGGGGAATTTTCTAAATCAATTTTTTTCAGTATCAAACTCAAATAAACAATCTTGTTGTGCTAACTGGGTTTATAAGATTTCATTATGAGCACATGTGTCAATTAGCCTAGAATTTATTCGCCTTAGTGTCTCATTCATATCTTCATTTTGTTTCATCTAAGCTTCCATAAACCGAGCAAACATAGATTCTAGGTTAGATTTTTCAGTTTTCTCAAAGTATGGTCCAGAGACATGATTTGAGTAATCATCATAAAAAGAAGTTTTATTTTCCCATGTAGAATACAATTGATAAGATTCTTTCCATGATAAATTGGGATTTAAAAAGGGGCAATCAGAGGAACTATGATCAAAATATCCCCAAATATCACATCTAACAGAAGAATAAGATGTCCTATAATTGTAATGAAAAGACATATTTATCAAATCTATCGAGAACAGAAAGATAATCCAACCTAATCAATCAAAATGAATATATATTTTTTTTTCAGAATATAGAAAAATTAAAAAAAATAAAACACAAGCAAATTTACAAATTTAACAATTCACAGTTCTGTCACAACTGTGAAAATCCAAAACCTGCAAAAATAGAAAACAAAGTTAAATCTAAAATAAATAAAACTTAGTCTAGCAATACTAACAACTATTTTGATATTAACAAAACTAAGGTCCCCGGCAACAGCGTCAAAAACTTGTTGTGTCCGCAAGTGCACGGATACATCGAAGTAACAAAAATATCAAACCACAGAGACCTTATTGTCAAGTACCAAATAATTGTATTTTCACTAGCTAAGCGAACCAAATATGATGCAAGTAAAAGATGCAGAAAAGTATGCTAAAAGATGATCAGAGAGATAAACATGGGACTAGGGTTTCATCCACCTTAATTCTAATGACTATAAGGAAATAAAGGTTGTTAGTTTAATTCTAATATGATAAAGACCTAATTCACTTCATAAAGGTATTGTCTCACTCTCGTGTAGACAATCATAGAGATAACTGATCCTCACTCTCGTGCAAGATCTATTCTCATGCTAAAGATAAGTGAATCATGAATAAAGAACTCAAGGATCACTATCGTGCATCCGAATACTAAGTCAATCATCTCAAGTGGAATCTCAAGGATCACTCTCGTGCATCCTGAAACTCAACACAGGTTTTACTTATGGTTTTCCGACGACTCGATCCTCACTCTCATGCAAGATCAAATCAAGTCTACACATTAACTCAATCCAAAGTATTAGAAAATCAACATGGCAATAAAATCACTAAAAATCAGAATTCAAAGAACTATCTAATCTCTTACGATAGATCCAAACTCAACGATTCCTAGGGTTCCGAATTTCAAACGATCAACCTCTCGGTCTATTTCGCAAAACTCTAAAACATGCTGATATTTATAAAACTAAAGAGAATTAAAGAACAATCAATCAAAAAAGTAAAATTATCATATTAAAATTAAACTTGACAAAAATCAATGTTATCTAGTCATTAACAAACTAAGGGGATTGCACCCCATGTCCCAAAAGAAGATCTAAGCTTTCATGGTGAAGGGATTACAACAAACCATAATTTCATAGGATTAGAAAGCGAAAAAGGGGAAGAAAAGTTACAAAACAGGGTTGTAATTAAAATACAACCGGTAATTTTGCTTGTGAATAGTGCTATCACCACTATTTTGATGATTTCTCCCTCGATCAAACTCCAAACGCTCTAAAACTTCTGGAGCATGCTTTCCTACTCCCGGCGAAGCTTCAGTATAAATATCATTGTTTGAGATGTCCTCTACGCCTCTCAACGTGAGGACAAACCCTAACCGCCTCTCTAACAAGTGCTCTCTCAATTCGTGATAAAAGTTATTCTTTCACTTCGTGTGTCTTCACCACTTAAGGACGAGTCCGTAGCATCTTTCGGATCTTAATTTGGACCTCTGGATCAAAAGTTATGTCCCACGCAATAATCGGACCCGAAAAATTCACGAAAATCCTCCGAAAATACGGCACCGTGGAAGTTTTACTCAAAAATACGGTAGTGCCGTATTTCTGCCTCTGGTGTTCTATATAAAATTTTCTGGAAATACGGCACCATGGGATTTCATATGGCAGTGCCGTATTTTGCAAAAGTATTATAGTCGAGTTTTTATGGAGAATACGGTACCGTGAGAATTTCACCGAGAAATACGGTAGTGCTGTATTTGTGCTAGAATTCTCTGGTTGAAATGTCTGAAGAATACGGTACCATGTAATTGTATACGGCAGTGCCATATTTTCTGATTGTCGTCTGATGCAAAATACGGTACCGTGACAGATTGTCCAAAAAATACGGTAGTGTCGTATTTTTGCAATTGGGCTCCAAATTTGATGAAAATTGATGGGTAGCTTGGTTTCGACATCCGAAATATATTAGTGTGCTCAAAACTTTCAAAATCCATCAAAATATAGCACTTTTAATCTGAAAATGATCAAAAACAATAAATGGTGTAGATCCCGCAATATTTGACAAATAAGGCTTAAAAACAAGCAAAAGAGTATAAATATGACACAAAAAGACACATCAAATGACACAAAATATACTATGAATTTTGGTGTCATCAGGACACAACTACTTCATTACCTTCACTGATAACTTCAGTATGTATGGTTATGTCTACCTGATGAGACATAAATCTTAATCCTTTGAGAAATTCAAGGAGATCAAAAATGAAGTAGAGAACCAACTTGGAAGATCCATCAAAGCTCTTCGATCCGATCGAGGCGGAGAGTACCTGAGTGGTGAGTTCTATGACTATCTTAGGGAGTGTGGGATCATATCCCAACTCATTCCTCCTAGAACACCTCAATGGAATGGTGTATCTGAGAGGAGAAATCGAACTTTGTTGGAAATGGTTCGGTCCATGATGAGTCATGCAATACTACCACCCTCATTCTGGGGTTATGCACTTGAGACAGCTTCTCTTATACTGAATAATGTTCTATCTAAGAGTGTCTCAAAGATTCCATATGAGGTATGGAGTGGGAGATGCCCTAATCTCTCGTTTATCAAGATCTAGGATGCGAGGCTTATGTCAAACGTCAGGATTCTAGCAAACTAGAACCTAGATCTGATAAATGCATTTTTGTGGGGTATCCCAAGGAAACTAAGGTATACTACTTCTACGTTCCCAACGAGAACAAAGTCTTTGTTGCTCAGGTTGTTGTCTTTCTAGAGAAAGAATTTCTTATGAAAGAAGTTAGTGGGAGCAAGTTTGAATTGTACGAGGTCCAAGTGCAACCACAAGAGGGAGAGGTGGAACCTAAGCCACCTGCGCCGGTTGTCGGGCATCCTGAGGCTCAGACATAGGCCCCACGTAGGTCTAGGAGGATTCGTCGTGCACCTGATAGGTATGGGTCGCTGTCGGCCCAACATGATGAAGGACGTTAATCCTAGCCCAAGAATCACCCTAGGTATGTAGCCCTACGTGCAAGAGAATGCTAGATTTTAAGAAGTTAGGGATTGGTGCACCTGGACCCCCTAAAGATAAGGGGGTCGAACTCCTTCGACTATTCTTGACAGTGGTTGTCGTCCAAAGATCCTTCAGCCTTTTGATGAAGTTTAGTTCAATGGTAGCCACTTGAACCGAGAGAAGATTGATGGAAAGATGATGCCGGCAATGGAACAGTACTCGATCCGATAAGGAACATTAACCGCATTTTGTGTTGATGGAAGAGGATGATTGGCAGTGGATTGTATGGAAACGTGGAATGATTAGCAACCGGTGGAGAGCAAGCTCAATCCAAAGAGGAGCACACTCAACTCTCACAAACGCAAACACAAGGTTTTCAGATTTCCCAAAATATTCAACTACAGTGCAAAGTGAACCAAGCTAGCTTAAAACCTTTCCTCCCAACATAGAAACGACCCTTGGCATTCTTCACTTGTTGGCGCCTCCTCGTTTTGGTCTACTCTGGTAGGCTGGTTCATACGCTGAGTTGGAAGTGGATATTTTCGCAAGCTATCTTCAATTTATCTTGATGGCTGACTTAGTGTTGCATTGAATACTTCATGGGATCTCCATTTGGTTTTTTTTTTGGATTGAATCCGTCATGTGATCTCCATGGGTTTGATTGAATGATGTGGATGAACTTGGATTGAATTGCTGGACATGAACTCGAGTTAACCTTGGGCTGGTGTGTTGAAGTTGACACTTGAGCTGAGTCTGATCACGAGCCGGTTTGTCTTTGACATTGGTGCTTAAATTGACTTTTCTCCATGGGCTGATTTGAGCTGAACTTTCATTATGCCAAGGTCACTTCAGGGTTGGGAGGTCAGGTGCAGCATGTGCAATACAGGTGTGCATAAAACTAGACTATGACGACCTATCACAACCATTACAAAATAACATAAAGTCTGTGAAATAAACCTAGGCTATCACGACCTATCACAACCATTACAAAATAACATAAAGTCTGTGAAATAAACCTAGGCTAGTCCTAACTACAACCACATATTAAATGCAGAAAATAGAAATAGAGTCTTGTTACATATTTCAATGTATCAAAATAATAAACTTCCAATAAGTTTCACAAAATATCAAGGTGTCATGTGTTCATCCCATTGCGGATGGGAGTCTTCTTGATCCTTGTTGACCTTCTCGGTGGTGTCCCTACATTAGCTTTCTCGGGGCTAGAAGAACTCTCCTCCGGAGAGTTAAATGTGAAGCTCTTAAGTTCGGCAGGTAATTGTGTGCGTGCTTCATCCTCCGATAACCATTCTTCTTCTCCATCTTCCCATTGAACGAGATAATAGTGCTAAATTTCCTTATTGATGCAGCGTTGTTGTCCCTCACGTATATGCCCGGTCCTCTTGGCTGGAGCTGGAACCTCAATGTGGAGCGGTGCCTTATAAGGTGTCAGATCTTCTATGTTGATGGTGTGATGTATCCCAAGGGCCTGTGGTAAGTCCAACATATAAGCATTATCATTTATTTTTTTCAATATTCGGAAAGGACCCATGGCTCTTGGTTGGAGCTTGTGGTTGGGGCCATGTTGCCTCTCCTTCCTATTCCTAAACATGACTAAATCTCCTTCCTACAATTTCACAACATGACAATGGGGGTTAGCAGCCAGCTCATAGTTAAGGGTGTTCTTTGCAATCTGGTCTTTCACTTCATTGTGAATCTTGACAATGTGTTGAGAAAAAGACAGGGCTGAGTGGTTTTGCTTAAAGGGTGTTGGTAGGGGGGCTAGGTCAATGGGTTTTCGTGGCTGGAAACCATAGTTAAGCTGGAAAGGACTAGCGCCAGTAGTACGATTCACAGCACTGTTAAAAGCAAACTCTGTAGTTGGTAAAATACTATCCCATGTACCTGGGTGTTCACCCACTAAACACCTCAAGATATTCCCTAAGGACCGGTTTACTACTTCAGTTTGTCCATCCGATTGTGGATGATAAGCACTGGAAAAATTAAGCTTGGTGCCCATTAGTTTCCATAAGGTGAGCCAAAAATGCCCCACGAATTTAACATCTCTATCAGGCACAATGGTGCGGGGCAGACCATGGCAGACCATGTTAGAGCACCACAATTTTAAAGTAGAGCCTTGCTACATGAGAAGCATCTGTGGTCTTGGTACACGGAATGAAGTGAGCCATTTTAGTGAACTTATCCACCACCACAAAGATAGAGTCATAATGAGCACTCGTGCGCGGAAGGCCAAGCACAAAATCCATACTCAGAGCTTGCCAAGGTCCCTCGGGTATTGGTAAAGGCATGTATAACCCGGTATTGTGCCTCGTTACCTTGGACACTTGACAAGTTTGACAATGCCCGACCACCTTAGATACATCCTTAAACATGTTGGGCCAATAGAATCGTTCTTCCACTAAAGTTAAAGTCTTATCCCGCCCATGATGGCCAGCGGTACCTCCTCCATGTAGTTCCCAAACCAAGAATTCCCTCAAGGAGGTTCGTGGAATACATAGCTTTCCTCTCCTAAATAGGTAGCCTTCCCTAATCTCAAAGTCAGGATTGCAGGTAGGTTCGGCTTCCAGAGTGGTAAACACACTTTTAAAGTCCAAACACTCCTTGTACTCACCCTTGATTTTCTCAAATCCTGTGACCAAGGCTTGGAGTGTATTCAGTAATAGTAACTTTCGGCTAAGGGCATCAGCTACCTTGTTTTGTATTCTAGTTTTGTGTTTTAAAACAAAGGTGTATTGTTGCAACAGTTCTACCCACTTCGCATGCCTCGGATTTAGCTTAACCTGACCGCTCAAGTAAATGAGAGCTTGGTGGTCACTATTGAGAATGAACTCCTTATGTATAAGATAATGCCTCCAATGTTTAAGGGCTTGAACTATGGCATAAAACTCTTTATCATAAGTGGAGTATCGTTGTCTGGCCTCATTCAGCTTCTCACTATAAAATGCGATTGGATGTCCTTCCTGACAAAGTGTTCCACCAATTCCAACTCCCGAAGCATCACAATCCACGATGAACACCTCATTAAAGTCAGGTAATCTTAAAACCAGTGTGGTAGTGATTTTTTACTTTGAGGTCCTGAAAAGCCTTGTCGGCTGAGGGTGTCCACTCAAAACTTCCTTTGACCAAATAGTTGGTTATGGGCGCCACTAGGGTACTAAAACCGTGTATGAACCTCCTATAGAATGTTGATAGACCATGGAAACTCCTAGCTTCGGTGATAGAGGTCGGGGTGGGCCAATTAACAATGGCTTCAACCTTTGAGGGGTCGGCTTTCAGTCCTTGTTCATTAATAATGAAACCTAGAAATTCAACTTCTTGGACCAAAAAGGCACATTTCTTCAAATTCAGCAATAAGTGTTCCTTCCTCAACAGATCGAGAGTGGCCCTTAGATGGTTTAGGTGCTCTTCCTCAGTCTTACTAAAGATTAGAATATCATAAAAGTATACCACAAGGAATTTACCAATACACGGCTTTAAGACATGATGCATCAATCTCATGAAAGTAGATGGAGCATTGGTCAATCTAAAGGGCATAACCATCCACTCAAATAGTCCATCTTGTGTTTTAAAAGCCGTTTTCCATTCATCTCCTTCCCTAATCCTCACCAGGTGATATCCACTACGAAGGTCCACTTTGGAAAACCAAGCGGACCCCACAATCATGTCAAGGAGGTCATCTAGCCATGGGATGAGGAAACAGTATTTAACAGTGATCTTGTTAATGGCTCTGCAGTCAATGCACATTCTCCATATACCATCCTTTTTGGGTGTTAATAAAGCTGGAACCGCACATGGACTCAGACTCTCCTTAATCAGCCCCTTGCTTAGCAGCTCATCTACTTGTCTCCTCAACTCGGCATGCTCTAGGGGACTCATACGGTAATGAGGTAAATGAGGTAACGTGGCACCCGACACAAGATCAATAGCATGCTGAATTCCTCTCTCAGGAGGTAACTCCTTGGGTAGTTCAGTCGGAATAATATGTTGGTGTATATGCCCTGCAGACCAATGTATGGACATGGTCAGGCATTGTTTGAATGTACTTTGATAGAATTTTTATAGAGGCATGATCGTTATTATGCAGACTTCTCTACCTGCGTTGATGTATTGAGTTGCATAAATAATGTCCCTAGAGTTTGGTGGGATCCATTCTCATAAGCTATCCTCAGTCAAGGTACCTTAGTAGATATGGGACAGCTTTGGTACATGTGAGACTAGTGTATGGGCTGGTTAGGTGCGGGGCACAGTAACGCAGACATACAGGTGCATTAGATGCACTAGAGTGATCCACCATGAGGATTGACTTGTCTAGTCAACAAGTCAATCTCACATGCAAGAGGTTTGCATTGATCCTTAGACTTGAGGTATTCATTTCTAGATTTGATGATGGGTATGCTTTGATGCAGTCTTACATCTCTCCGTAATTGGGAGACTAAAATGACTGTAATTGGGCATGTCATAAGTCATGTAGAGACATGGATGACCAATAGTAGGATTTGCCCCTTCCTTCAAAGGAAGCATGACATCCACTTGGGGCACCCCACCTCATTGCTGCATGACAGGAATGTGTGGCCACACTGATTGAGTCATGACCAATAGATTGGATTAATAAACTTGAGACTAATCCAATGGCAAGATATCAGTTTAGGCAAAGGGATCTATAATGCATGGGAATCCTCATTGCTTGTTAGGGAGTTGTTGCCATATGACTTAAGTCCTATGACATGGGTAGTAGTGATGTGTTGCTAGACACCTCTCACTACTTATGATGTTCTGTCATCATTGCCATCGTCATACGGATCCTACGGGGTCACACGCAATAGACTCTTGACGTTGCTTTAATCAGATGCCTTAGGATCAAGTTATTGGATAACTTGGATCCATTAGGAAGATTTCATCAGCGCCACACTTCCATTTTTGGCATATTGACCAAATTAGCCATGGTTAGCCTCATTTGACCTTGGGTTAAATTGGATTGGATCTAATGGTTTGGTTAAATATGTTTAATGGAGTATGGGCCATGAGAATGGGCTTGATAGGGATATAAATTGGGCCTAAGAACCAAGAGTTCTAATTGGATTAGAAATCCTAATTGGATTAGAATTTGTGCTTAAGAGGCCTAATTTAGTATCTCTAGGCGTGTGGACTAGGTCCAAACTCATGGGAAGAAGGATTTCCTTTTAGGAATTATCCTTGGACTAATATGGCAGCCTCTAGGCGTGTGGCGCAATGCCTTGGGCAAATAAGACTCCTAATTGGATTAGGAGTAGCGCATATGACATCCACTTGATGATTGAAGTCAATCAAATTGGATTTGATATGATATAATCATGCAAGCTTCTTATGGAAGGGAATAGGCGAATAAGGGGCTGATAATTAATCTAAATATAGTCCTAATTGGATTAGGACTTGCGCCCAAACCAAATTAAGCAAATTCTCATCTTGCCATGACCTAGTCTTGGCGCATACATGAGAATTGTGTCTAATTAGGGAATATTTTTGAACATGCGGCTAATGCTCATTTAGGCAAGTGATAAGCGCATGTAATAAGGGATTTAATCAATTAATTAGATTAAATAAATCCCTAGATTAATGCCCTAATCGCCTCTTCCTAAACCGCCTCTATGTCCTATAAATAAACCCCCTAGCCGCCTCCCCAAAAGGATTGATTAATCTCTTGGAGGCGTGAAGCTATAGAGGGGCGACAAGAGAGCATGGAGCTCTACTTCTTCCATCATAGGCGCAAGCAAGTTCTTCTTCTTCTTCATCTCCTCTTGGCGCAAGGAGTCTTAGTGCTTGGTGGCGTCCCCTTGCCACAAGCTCTCTTCCTTCCTTGGCCATAGGCACACCTTGCTTGAAGGTGGCGCAAGCATAGAAGAAAAAGGAAGTACTTGGCGCATCATCTTCCTCTTCATCTCTTCTTGGCGTTTTTACCTTGGAGGTGGCGCAAGTTTTGAAGAGGGTGACAAAGGCTGATTCTCTTCCCGAGGGTAGCACCGAGCGTGGAAGGGAGCAACGTTGAGACGGTCGACGCGTGGATACTTGTAGAGGGCAAACACTTGGGTGCCTTCAACATGGCTTCAACATCTCGACAAGCAAAAGAGGTACATCTCTAACACATCCTTGTGTTTTCCCTCTCGCATGGATCCTTGGGAAAGGAATATGTTTCGGGTGTAATGATTCTTCCGCTGCGTCCTGGGACTGCAAAATTTTAAATTACACC
Organism: Costus pulverulentus; assembly: GCA_027562315.1. Taxonomy (NCBI): domain Eukaryota; kingdom Viridiplantae; phylum Streptophyta; class Magnoliopsida; order Zingiberales; family Costaceae; genus Costus; species Costus pulverulentus. The sequence goes on from JANTFE010009459.1 coordinate 72,763, forward strand.
TGGTATTCCCTAACATAATAGTGGGATAGTCCTTGAGCAACTCGGTTATAATGGGGGAGTGTTGAGATTCAGGTTCTAGATTTACCTATTGCACTAAGAGGGTATAGAGGAGGCCGGTTTCTCTAACATCTTGCATGAAGGTCTGAGGTCTTAAAAGGGTGATGGATTTTTTTGATTCAACTGCTTTACCTTTCTTATGTGATGTCCTCAACTCCCAAGGCAGACTAGGTATAAGGGTGATCTTATCTCTACCCACGGTAAACTCATATGTATTACTTCTCCCATAGTGGATGACATCCATATCGTACAACCATTGTCGTCCAAGGAGCACATCCACGTCCATTTCAGTGATGTCACACCAAACACTTCCTTGATGATTTGCTAATTTAAGTGGGACTTCACACGTGAAAGCGACTGGTATGCTAGTCTTATCAACCCATGATATGTTATATTGTTTAGGGTGTCTCTCTTGAGTTAATCCAAACCTCTCGATAGCTTGTTTAGAGATTACATTCAGGCTACTTCCACTATCTATCACAATTTTGCAGACTTTGCCATTGCACTGAGTGTATGTGTAAAATAGGCTAGTGCGTCTCCAATATTCGGTGGTAACTTCCCTGATATAGTTACATCTTACTACCATGGTAAATTAGGAAGGTTCCTCCTCACTATTGTATTCAGGGTGATGTTCTACTTCATTTATAATAGGGATCTTGTTTTCTTACTCTTCGACTACTTCTTCCATCAGTAAAGTCTTCTTGGGACAGTTCCTAGAGAGGTGACCGGGTTGATGACAATTATAGCAGGTCACCTTAGTTGTTTGGGTAGGCATTCTTATATATCTCTGGTTACCCTCTATGGTTGGTACTTTGGTGACGTATTGGGAGCAAGCGGCTTGTTGATAGAAGTCATGGTACTAGGCTTCGGTGCGGTAAATCTATATTGTTGTTGCAAGTCATATTCGATGTCCATAGCTAATTGATAAGCGTCAGCTAGGGTCTCACACCTATGATAGATAAATGCTTTCTTGACATCACCCCGCAGCCCTCCTTTATACCTATTTAAAGATAACCAGGGTTCCTCATTCAAGTCGCATCGAAGTAATAGATCCTCAAATTTCCTGTTATACTCAATGATTGAGTCATTACCTTGGATAAGCCTGGTGAGCTGATCATATAGCTTTTGCCTATAATGTGGAGACACATACTTCTCCCTCAATTTCCACTTCATTTCTTCCCAAGTGGTTATGGGAGGTGGACCACTTCTAGCTATCTTGAGCTCTAGGCTATTCTAGTACATCTGGGCTGATCCCCTTAGTAGGAACTTAACGCACTGGACCTTACCATGTTCAGGCACCCGACTCCATATGAAATAATTTTCAACCTGAGTTTGCCATTCTAGGAAAGTCTGGGTATCTAGGCTTCCCTCAAAGATGGGAGTACTAAGCCTAAGGTTCCGATACATATCCTCCTCTTCTCGGTGCTAGTGATATCCTCTGGGGTGGGAGTCTCCTGAATGATACCCATGGGAGGTATAAAGTTGATTTCTATGATGGCCACCTCTACTTCCAGGATTATGTTCTGAGTCAGGTCTAGGACTACCCCTGGGTTCATGGGGTTGCCTACTAGTACCTTCCCCCCACTTATGATTTGGGGGCCACCCAAGGTTTAGTGGTTGGGTATCAACTGGACCATCTAAGTGTGGATGAGCTAAAGGGCTATGTTGTGTGTTGGGGTCACTATTAGTCTTCTCTAACTCTCCTACCCGTTGTCTCAAGTCGGGCATGTCAGCCTGAAGTTCAGTTAACATACGGACGATAGCATCCATTTGAGTGGAATGACTTTCAGGTTCTTTCCGATTCTGCTTTTTCCTAGTGCGAACAACCATGGTTTAGGTTGATGACGACTAACACAAATCACAGCGAGGACAAGTTCAGAAAACTACAGTAACAGGAATTTCAACAAAGAGTTCAGTGTAGGGATAGATATATGATGAATAAACTAGCAGTGAACTATGCAAGCAAACCAGATGAGGTAGCACGACAATTACAGTAATGTAAATACAGTTGTGCAAGTATCTCAACGCAAACGGTAAGTAACAGTTCTACAGAATATCAGAAAATCAGAGTGCAGAGCAAAGTGCAGATTAGTCTATTACTGAAGGAGAAATCACACCCAAATATGCTTCGAAACTCAGGGTATTCTATTAGATTAGAATCGCTGAGTTTGTGGAAACATACACCAATAGCTCGACTGACCTAGTAAGTTACAGTACCCAGGTCTAGATCAAAAAACCAACACAGATTTCCGAAAAATTGCAAGAATTTTAAGTAAAAGCTTTAGTGAAGGTTTGTAATCAGACGTAGTTTTCAGAAATTTTCCACACAAAGAAACTCAAACCCAGCAACAATCAGAGAGGTGAGGAGAAACACTAGATTTAGAAAAGTAGTAGGTGACGATATTTTAGAAAACTCAACAAACGTGAGGAGGATAGAAACACAAATCAGAAATTTCAAACTGAGCACCTAAGGTTTGCTCTGATACCACTGATGAAGGACGTTAATCCTAGCCCAAGAATCACCCTAGGTATGTAGCACTACACGCAAGAGAATGCTAGATTTTAAGAAGTTAGGGATTGGTGCACCTGGACCCCCTAAAGATAAGGGACCCCCTAAAGATAAGGGGGTCGAACTCCTTCAACTATTCTTGATAGTGGTTGTCGTCCAAAGATCCTTCAGCCTTTTGATGAAGTTTAGTTCTACGGTAGCCACTTGAACCGAGAGAAGATCGATGGAAAGATGATGCCGGCAATGGAACAGTACTCGATCCGGTAAGGAACAATAATCGCGTTTTCTATTGATGGAAGAGGATGATTGGCAGTGGATTGTATGGAAACGTGGAATGATTAGCAACCGGTGGAGAGCAAGCTCAATCCAAAGAGGAGCACGCTCAACTCTCACAAACGCAAACACAAGGTTTTCAGATTTCCCAAAATATTCGACTACAGTGCAAAGTGAACCAAGCTAGCTTAAAACCTTTCCTCCCAACATAGAAATGACCCTTCGCATTCTGAAACAACCCTTGGCATTCTTCACTTGCTGGTGCCTCCTCGTTTTGGTCTACTCTGGTAGGTTGGTTCTTACGCTGAGTTGGAAGTGGATATTTGCGCAAGTTATCTTCAATTTATCTTGATGGCTGACTTAGTGTTGCATTGAATACTTCATGGGATCTCCATTTGGTTTTTTTTTTTTGGATTGAATGCGTCATGTGATCTCCATGGGTTTGATTGAATGATGTGGATGAACTTGGATTGAATTGCTGGACATGAACTCGAGTTATCCTTGGGCTGGTGTGTTGATGTTGACACTTGAGCTGAGTCTGATCACGAGCCGGTTTGTCTTTGGCATTGGTGCTTAAATTGACTTTTCTCCATGGGCTGATTTGAGCTGAACTTTCATTATGCCAAGGTCACTTCAGGGTTGGGAGGTCAGGTGCAGCATATGCAATACAGTGTGCATAAACCTAGACTATGACGACCTATCACAACCATTACAAAATAACATAAAGTTTGTGAAATAAACCTAGGCTATGACGACCTATCACAACCATTACAAAATAACATAAAGTCTGTGAAATAAACTTAGGCTAGTCCTAACTACAACCACATATCAAATGCTGAAAATAGAAATAGAGTCTTGTAACATATTTCAATGTATCAAAATAATAAACTTCCAATAAGTTTCACAAAATAGCAAGGTGTCATGCGTTCATCCCATAGCGGATGGGAGTCTTCTTGATCCTTGTTGACCTTCTCGGTGGTGTCCCTACATCACAACATGATGAGAACTTCATCATCGAAGATGAGCCTAGTACCTACGATGAGGCGGTCTCTGGACTGTACTCCGAGAGATGGCTTGAGGCCATGTGATCCGGAATGGATTCCATGTCGGCTAACCAAGTCTGGGATTTGGTAGAGCTGCCTGATGGGGTAAAACCCATAGGGTGTAACTGGGTCTTCAAAAGAAAGATGTACATGGATGGCAACATAGTTACCTACAAAGGTAGACTAGTGGCTAAAGGATTCAGACAGGTCCACGGGGTGGACTATGATGAAACATTTTGCCAGTTGCCATGATTAAGTCCATCTGGATCTTGCTTGCTATAGCTGTATATCATAATTATGAGATATGACAGATGGATGTTAAGACTGCATTCCTTAACGGAAAGCTGACAGAGGATGTGTACATGACACAGCCTGATGGATTCATCCATCCTGCAGACACGAGTAAGGTCTGTATCTCGAAGTTGGAATCTTCAGTTTGATGAAGCCGTGAGAGATAATGGATTTATCAAAAGTGAAGATGACGCCTGTGTATACAGAAAATTCAATGGGAGCTTGGTGACTTTTCTGCAGTTGTATGTCGATGACATACTACTCATCGGAAAAACCATCCCTAGTCTTCAATCTGTGAAGACATGGTTAGGGAAGTGTTTCGAGATGAAAGACTAGGGCAGGCCACCTATATTCTAGGCATGAAGATCTACCGAGATAGATTTAAGAGGATCCTCGCCCTCAATCAAAGCACCTACATTGTTAAGGTCTTGGAAAGGTTCTATATGGAGCAATCCAAAAGAGGATACCTTCCAATAAGACATGGTCTTACTCTCTTAATGAGCTAGTGTCCCACCACACAGGCTGAGAGGGATGAAATGAGTCGAGTTCCTTATGCTTTGGCAGTGGGATCGATCATGTATGCAATGTTGTGTACTAGACCAGATGTGGCTTATGCTGTGAGCATAACCAGCCGATGTGCCATTCCAGTCTGACCCTGACGACTTCAAATCGCAGGCCGGCTATCTGTTCAAATTAAATGGAGGTGTTGTTTGCTAGAAAAGCTTCAAGCAGTCCACCATAGCTGACTCTACAATAGAGGCCGAGTATGTTGCTGCTTTTGAGGTAGCTAACGAAGCTGTTTGGACAAGGAAGTTCATATCTGATCTTCAGGTGGTTCCAACTGCTGTGGATCCCATTGAGCTCTATTGTGACAACAATAGAGCTATTGCACAGGCAATGGAACCACTGTCTCATCAAAGGTCCAAACACATAGGAGATTTCACCTAATCAGAGAGATCATTGATCGGGGTGATGTTAAGATTAGCAGAGTTGATATAGAGAACAATCTTGCAAATCCACTAACCAAGGTTTTGGCGCAGCAGAAGCATGATGGTCATGCTAGGGACATGGGGTTGAGAATTCTCAACTTCTAGGTCTAAGTGCAAGTGTAACGTCCCTCACAATCACACCCCACACGCATACAAGTAAAATACGGGGTTTTAAAAAAAATTTTTACTCTTCCATTAAAACACAAGAAGAAAGCGGCATCGAAGGATATTACTACGGAACTGAAAACCGCACAGAACTGAGTAGGATCGATTACTAGGAAATAGAAATCCAGAAATCCAGAAAAATCCGGCAGCAATTGTACAAAATTACTGCTGCACAGACTCACATATTCTGGAACAAAACAGATGTCCACACTACACATATGTGGAGAACACAATTGCAGAAATATTGCAGAAACTGATTAT